>CM026080.1:21225140-21517640 GCA_014839685.1 Anableps anableps | reverse complement strand
AAAGCCAGTATCAACATCCAGCACAGCCTCAAGACCTTTGAAACAAAGTAATTTACACCGAAGAGACTAAAATTTAATCTTATGGCCACAATCATAATAATAATAATAATTATTATACTTTTATTTAACCAGGCAAAAAAAAAACAGATTAGGAACAAATTTCTTATTTACAACTATGGGCTAGCAAAAGGCAAGGCCTTTTGAGGGAGAACAAGAGGGGACTGTAACATGAAACAAAATTTAAAATTACACAAATTAGGCACTATAAATATAAACACCAATAAACAAATTACATTATGTACAAAAACATGGTACACATACAAAAGATAATTTTATAAACAGAGGAAAAAGCCTGGTGAGGGTTTAGGTAGGAATCAACAAGGCCAATGATGAAGTGTACACCATTATTACTGTGAAACATGGAGGGGTATCACTGGTGTTTTGGGGGATGCGTGAGCTACAAAGGCACATGATGCTTGGTAGAATTTGATGGCAAGATGAATGCAGAATGTTACCAGAAAAAAAAAAAAAAGAAACTGGAGGAAGATTTGCACTAAGTGAGTAAGCTGCTCATAGGACAAAGACATTCCAACATGACTATGATCCAAAAGAGAAGGCCAAGTGGATTTGTCATTGGCTATAGCAGTACAAAGGGAAGGTTCTGGAGTGCAGGTCACACAAGACAGCCCAAAAATTAACAGTAACTGTATAACAGTGGTATACAGTAGCTGAAGGCATTTTGTAAAGGAATGGGAAAATTCTACTATCCAAGAAACTAAAATGTCTCATCTATTACTTACAAGAAAAGCCTGCAAGGTGTCACTGATGTTACAGGGACAATGCAAGGTATTAAATACTGGGTTATGTCAATTTTTGATCTGTGTAATATGGGTAGTTTCTGTTGCCATTATGAATTAAAAAGAGCAAACACATTTGTCTTCTGATAAGTTACTTTACCTAGCTATTAACCGTGACAAAAAGAAAGGTTTTTGTTTCTTTTCTTGTTGTTCAAGTGTGAAACTTCACTTTTATGGCCCACTATTAACATGCTTGGTTGATTCAGATGTTAGTGGACAAGCCCCACAATGACCATTCACACAAAATCCATTCTGAGTGATCAGATCACCAGTTATGCACTTTACATCCAAATAAACACAAAGCAGTGTCACAGAGTAGAGCAATTAAGGAGGACATCAACAGGTCTACTGATGTTTCTATAACAGCTCAGATTTATTTCATCCCTTGAGTTACAGCAGGTATAGAAAGTCGACACATCCCTGTTGAAATGCTTGATTTTTATGATGTAAACCAAGGAACTAGAATCTGTATCTCCTGTGCACAGCCCTCAGCTGATCACAAATTTTAAATTGGATTTAGTTTTAAGCTCTGGTGGGGATTCCAAAACTTTAAAGTTCTTCAGGTAAAGCTGTTCTTTTGTTGATTTCAATGTATTTGTCTTCAGCTAGAAAGCAGAATATGGATATAGTTCACACTAAAGAAAAAAAAAGCCCCAAAGAACGAGGCTGCCACCAACATGCTTCACTAGCTATGGTGGGTTTTTTTTTGGTTTTTTTTTTTGTTTCTTTGTTTCTTTTTTACACCAAACAAAACTTATGACCAGAATTATGACTAGATTGCCAAATTCCTTTCAGAAAAAGTTTTAGAAGGAATTTCTTTGAAAATGTTTCCATCTTGCCACCCTACCCTATTGCAATCCTTTACCATTGCTCAAGGCATCTTGAGACAAGTTTTTTTTCCTCATCTTTTCACTGATCTAGCTCTTGGTAAGTTTATTTCTGCATATTTTCTTCATTTGATAATAAATCATAATAATAATAAATAATAAATCTATATTCCATGGTATTGCATATGCTTTGTAGTTCTATTGTTTCTTCTCCTGACTGATACATTTTGGCCAAAAAAAAAAACAAACAAAAAAAAAACAATCCCTCGGGTGCTATTAAAACTCTCATGCATCTAAAAAAAATGTCAGAAAAAGTTAGAGGTTAAAAGGAAGGAAATAAATGATGGCAAATGTTTTCTGACTCAACAGGCAGAACACGATACTGCACAAGCTTTTCAGATTTTTGAAAAGCCATGACATATAATATATATAAATGACAGGGGACAGCATATGTACAGCGGCTTGCAAAAGTATTTATACCCCTTGAACTTTTCAATATTCTCTTAACCAACCTCTGAGGCCGTCACAGAGCAGCTATGTTTGTACTGAGATTAGATTACACACAGGTGGACTCTATTTAGACATTAGCAATCATCAGGCAACTTCTGAAGGCGATTGGTTGCACTCAGAGGTAAGGGAGCTGAATACTTTTACACACTGCACTTTTCAGTTTTTAATTTATAGAAAATGTTTTGAGTCACATATAACTTTCTTTTTTACTTCATAACTTTATACCACTTGGTGTTGGTGTTTCACATAAAATCACAATGAAATATATTCTGTTTGTGGTTGTAATGTGACAAAATATGGAAAAGTTTGAGGTCTATGAATACTTTTGCTAGCCACTGTAAACGGGTAGCCATTGGCCACTCCCACTTGGAGCCATCCCATTTTATTTTTCATATTTTAGATATATTTAATTTTATTCTATTCATACTGATACTGATGATGATACACATGAGTTCTAAAAGCAACAGGTTTTGTTGAATTTAACTCAGAAACATTAAAGTAAAGGCAGCACTCCTTCAGATTTTAATTATCTTTCTCATTTCACAGTACAGTTTTACACTACTTTGTGTTGGCCTATCACATAAAACCCAAGGCACAGTAAGCTTTCTGCTAATTCCCCACCTTCTGATTCCACTTCAACAGTATCAATCGGTTCCACAGTCTCTGTGTCCGTCATGTAGCCGAACATGCCCATCGCACACTGCTCAAAAGCTTCCTCCAAGGAGTCTCCCCAGGAGTGAATTCTGCAAAAATAGAAATACATGAGACAACCAAGGTGACCTCTAAACATGAGGCAGAAATGCATTTATTAAATCAGGAGACAAAACACTCACTGCACATCTGCTGTATGATCCAGGTCTGAAATAAAACAGGAGATGTGAGTTTAATGAACTGCTGTTGACCAGGTAAGCCACTGTAATGACAACTGTTTCACAGAATGTGACTGTTGCCTAGTTTACAAAAGATGCTTCATTTACTGATTTACCATTCAACTTTTGAATCTAATTGCAGTGTAAATCACAGCAAGCAAAAGTTAGTTTATTTACCTCATTGAACAAGCTAAGCTACCAACATTTTTCATGATTATTCCTGACTTACATTCATACTTCTTGTTGATAGGCGGATATTTTGATTTAATAGCTTTCTGTTCCTCGGTCAGGTCTAGTTGACGGTCGTCCATTGAAGCTAGAAGTTGATTTAACCCTAAAAATGATGATTGTTTTTAGGAAACATGTCAAAAGAGCTAAAAAGCTAACGCTGCATTCACCGTCTGAATTACAGATTTCGTACATTTAGGTAGCGCACAAACTGTTTAAAATATATCGAAGAAAACAAACGATAGTTATCAGATTTACTGTATTGCTGGTAATCCCAAGATAGCAACCAAATTATGTTTTAATAAAAAGAAAAAAAAAAAAAAAAAAAAAAAAACAAAACCCACTATATCTGAAATATCCCAAGAAATCATTGATTACGTGACTGGGAAGGCAGTTGGAAGATTTAGTTTGTTGTTCATCGTTACTTCTAGATTTTGTAACGTAACATCTTAAACTGAAGTTTGGATGACTGATTCGAGATAATAATTTAAAAACCAGACTATGTTTTTGACTTTTACAAACATGATCTTGTAATTTCCGAGTTTCCATGTTGCATTTTTGGGTCTTCCGGATCTAATGTAATGAGGACTTCCTGTCGGCTTTGCTGCATGCTGATTGGCCGATGGTGTTCTGTGGAGTTGGCGCCATTGCGGAGCTCCGTGCTGTCTTCTGTGCGCTCTCCCGAAAAATACTTATTTTCGCCTGATTTGTCTGTGTAGTTACGACGAAATGGCCGATAAAGACGGTAAGGATCCCACTGGTTCAGGACTAGAAGTTTATTTTTGAATGTTCATAGCTTATAATGATTTAAAGCCAGAGAGCTGGCGGACCGGCGGCTGTTGGCGCGTCAGCCAGCGTCCCCTTTCATTGTTACAGAGCAGCATGCTAGCTGTTAGCTGCTAACTCGCTGGTAACAAGGGGACTTTTAATGTAAAAATATATGTATTGTGTTGGTGTATGTGGTGCTACGTCTTACGTACACGTGTTTTTACATTTATCTTGCTAGAAATGATCGTTTTGTAGTCATTTTCAACCCAGGAAATAAACCTAAAATCACTATCATAGTTGTAGTATAATAATGACAAGTAGGTAGTTGACATAATCTAAATGCCACATGCTTATTCTCAGTTGTATTCCAGTATGCTGAGCTATTGTAAGGTTTGTTGCTGTTTTCCTAACATTGTGGGCTGGATATGTTTTTTGCAGCTGCATTTGATGATGCCGTGGAGGAAAGGGTGATCAATGAGGAGTACAAGATCTGGAAGAAGAATACCCCTTTCCTTTATGATCTGGTTATGACTCACGCCCTGGAGTGGCCCAGCCTGACCGCTCAGTGGCTTCCAGATGTCACCAGGTGAGCATGGGATGAGCTGTACCTTCACAGATAAAAAATGCAGAAAAAGAAGTAGAAACAGCTGATACAAAGTTATATGGGACCTTAAGCAAGATTTGATAAGAGGACCTTCCAGTTTCCATTTCTGAGCACATCTCAACTAATTTCTAATATCATTTATATTGAGATATGGATCCATGATAGACCCGACTTTGTAATATGGTTTGCAACTTGACACGATTAAAATGAGCAAACAATAAAATGATTCCAATGGATGACTACATCTGTGCTTCAGTCACATGCTTTGGGTTAGAATAGAATAGAAATTTTCTTTATTGTCCCACAATGAGGAAATTCAGGTATACCAGCAGCAAGTTAAAGGTAAATAGGAGCATACATGTCCAAACTAAGATAGGACTCCCCCCCCTCCAGAAAAATAAGAATTAGAGACAGGGCAAAAAAAGTACTAGTGTACAGTTATTAACAATGATCTAATGTTAGAGACAAAATGTTTTTGCCATAGCGTTCATCAACTACCTTCTTTCCAGATGGAAACAAGATAACAATGGAAAGTGAACAAGAATTATGACAGAAATTATCATCAATTTCATTTGAGAATCAAAACAGGCATTAAAAATCTGTTGCTTTATTACAAATTTTAGCTTAATGTCCTGTAAACTTTGCCGCCTATAATGTGTTAAGATATTGTTGATTAAAATTGAGATGACTACAGATGACTTAATAGTAGGGATGGGTGATAAATCGATTTTATTGGTTAATCATATTTTCTGTTTATGAGAATCTAATTTTTGGAAAATTTGGATTCCCCCCACCAACACACTCCTTAGGTTTCCTTAGTTCAGAGTGATGTCAGCCCGTCCAGGGCCAACCTTCTGGTTTTACAGCTTGTATTTATTTGGACTTTGAATTCAAGTCAGCTCCTAGAAGGGATCATTGAATGAAAAGCAAGTTTTCTATTATTTATAATTTCTTTTTAAGAAAAGGAAGGGAGAAAAAAAATCTGAACTTGCATTTGGTATGAAAAAATCTGAGTTTTTATTTTTGCGCCATACCATCCGCCTCTACTTAATTGTGACTAAAACTAAAAATGATTTTATTTAAGAGTAAAATTAGAACATGTCAGAATCAATACTACTTCATATAGTATTAGTGATAAAACAGGAAAATGAGCTGCATTTTAGGAAAGCTAGTAGTTTTGACAAGGAATGACAACATTTTCCTCGATTTTTGCGTTAAAGCATGTCACTAACCTTTATCTGATTTCTATTCAACAACAAAAAAAAATCATGGTACTAAAGGTTTATAAGTTCTTCGCTGCTGATCATTGATCAATGGAAATTTAGCAGTTTTCAGTCTCTGGCTGATGGGTGCATTTATCAAAATTACTCCTGTTGTATGAGGGCCACTGATGTGGTGTTGTCATAGTTATAAACCTGCCCTTAGTGACAGTTCTGTCACTCTTCAGGGTGCTCAATGTGTGTATTTTATGGTCATGTCTTTCTTCACAGACCTGAGGGAAAGGACTACAGTGTGCATAGACTGGTTTTGGGGACGCACACCTCTGACGAGCAGAATCACCTCGTAATTGCCAGTGTTCAGCTTCCAAATGATGACGCCCAGTTTGATGCTTCACACTATGACAGTGAGAAAGGAGGTGAGGAATATTGTGTTAAACTATATTAAAACATTGTCTTATTGTACCAAGTGAAGATAGTTTAAATAAAGGTTTGTTTGTTTGTTTCAGAGTTTGGAGGCTTTGGCTCTGTAAGTGGAAAAATAGAGATTGAGATCAAGATTAATCATGAGGGAGAAGTGAACAGAGCCCGTTACATGCCCCAGAATCCCTGTATTATTGCCACTAAAACCCCCACCAGTGACGTGTTGGTCTTTGATTACACAAAGCACCCCTCCAAACCTGGTAAGGGCACTTCTGAAACTCTTTACAGGGTTGGGAGCCACAATTTCCTTCTGAAACATTACAGATTCCTTTAACATTGGTTTAATTTTCTATATAAGATCCTTCTGGAGAATGCACCCCAGACCTGCGACTCAGGGGACACCAGAAGGAGGGCTACGGCCTCTCCTGGAACCCAAACCTCAGTGGATGCCTCCTTAGTGCTTCTGATGACCATGTAAGAGACCTGACTAAATGTTTTGCAACTTTACTAATTTGTTTAAAGTGTTTGTTTTTGTTTTTTGTTGTTTTTTTGTTTTTTTTTTTACTCCTATTCCACAATTGACTTATTTTTCCTCTCTGTAGCCTTCTGTGCAGTTAAACAAATTGTTTAATGTTTTCTTCTTCTTTAGACTATATGCCTCTGGGATATCAGCACAGTGCCAAAGGAGGGGAAGATCGTAGATGCCAAAACAATCTTCACAGGCCACACTGCTGTGGTGGAGGACGTCTCCTGGCACCTTCTCCATGAATCCCTCTTTGGATCTGTGGCAGATGACCAGAAACTCATGATGTATGTAACCTTTAGAGAACAAAATCAGCGATTCTGAGGTTTTGTCTGAACCGTTTGTGTTTTTTGGAACAGCTGGGACACGCGATCAAACAACACCTCCAAACCGAGCCATGCAGTGGACGCTCACACCGCCGAAGTCAATTGCTTATCTTTTAATCCCTACAGCGAGTTCATCCTGGCCACTGGCTCTGCTGATAAGGTGGGACAAGATTCTGGCGAACTCTTAAATAGCATACTGCTCTTTTAGTTTTGTTCCAGTTCAATCAATTTGCTTTGATTCTGGTTTTTATTTGCAGACTGTGGCTCTTTGGGACCTGAGGAACCTGAAGCTGAAACTCCACTCATTTGAATCTCACAAAGATGAGATCTTCCAGGTAAGACCTACATTTTTTTTTTTTTTTTTTTAAACTTCATAAGACATAAAAACAACTTAAAAATCTAGACTAAAAAAGTAGCACAAACACTAAATCGTAAACCCATTAGTGCTGGGTCTCTAAACTTCATTCGTGGATAGAGGTGTATGGGGAACATATGCGCAAACTAATGTTTGCGCTAATTCAAAAAACATACAGCAATAAATGTTTTTTTGTTTTTTTTTTAAATGTACATTGACTAAGAGAGGGTGCTGAAATGTTTATAAAGTTTTCTCCATATTTTGTTATAACTTCCTCTACAAAGTGTGGCTTAGTGGGTAGAGCGATCACACCATTTACCAAGGCCATGTTGTCAAACTATGAAAATATTTTATTTTTAAGAGGGTTTTGTTGCATAACGGTTCCACCTCTGCTGTCTTTTTCTCGCAGGTTCAGTGGTCTCCTCATAACGAGACGATCCTCGCCTCCAGCGGCACCGACAGGCGACTCAACGTCTGGGACCTGAGTAAGATAGGAGAGGAGCAGTCGCCAGAGGACGCTGAGGACGGTCCTCCTGAGCTGTTGGTGAGTGGTCGACTCAGATTCTGTTTAGGTTTTAGCTGGATAGTAGGTGGTGTGCAAACCCTTCCTGTTCTCATTCCTAGTTCATCCATGGTGGACACACGGCTAAGATCTCAGACTTTTCCTGGAACCCCAACGAGCCATGGGTCATCTGTTCAGTGTCAGAGGACAACATCATGCAAGTGTGGCAGATGGTAAGAGCTTACTGATGGATACGTCACATCCTGTGCAGGGTTCCTACACAATAGATTTAAATATTTTTTTCTTTACACTTTTCCAGTTCTGGAAAATACATAAATTTCCAGACTGTATTTATAACATCCTATTGTCTAAATGGCGTGTCCATTCTTCTACCGTCTATCTTTACATTTTTGCATCCATCCATTTGTAAATCTTTACCCATCCATCTGTCAATTTTGTATCTGTTTGCCCATCCGTGCTAGTCCTTTATATCAGCTAAAACAGGTCTGGACAATGTGTAAGAACTGGGGCTGCACAATATATTTCTAATTTATAAATGCAATATCACTGTATGCAGTTAAAATATCGTGACGAACCACCTGGACTGTAGTAAATGTTAATTAATTATGGAAGCACTATGTGTCCAGGATTCCTGTGCCTGTAATAAATTTGGTGAGACTTGTTTGTTGCAGCATAAAAAGTTGTTTCAGTGCCAAAACAGTAGAAACTTTCTCAATAAAACCTTGTTGATGATGTATGGATAATGCATGTAGTTTATTTTCCCAGGTGCTCAGTGACTGCTTATTATCTGAGCTCTGTTTACAATGAACCTAAAGCAGATACGCATCAACTCTCTTTAATTTATTCATTGCAAGTTGTACTGCATTCACCAGCATTGCCACATATTGCATGGTTTCCCAGCATCATCAGCTCTTGTAGGAACCCTGATTTCATATGAAGAATAAATGTGGAGAGCATGGTGAAACTTAAAATGGAAGAGAATACTTTATTGTCCCAAGTGGGGAATTTTGCTTGTTACATTTATTATAACACAGTGAATGTAGTAAATCGATGTGAATTGTGTCTTGCACAGGCTGAAAACATCTACAACGATGAGGACCCAGAGGGCGCTGCAGATTCAGAGGTCCAGGCATGAGTCCAGTTCTGACCTCTCTTCTTTTGACCTGCTTGTTAAAAATGGATCACATTCTCTCTGCTTGCATAAGCAGCAAAACCTTTTGAAATGCATCTCGAAATGATGTGTTTTAAAGAGTTTCTGCACCATTAATGTGTTGTGATATATTTCAAATGACACCGGTTTCAGTCTGATTCTTTTTTTTTTTTTTTTTTTTTTTTTTTTTTAAGATACTATTTAGTTTTTCCAAAATTATCTGTGGTTTGTAAGGAAACCATCACCAATCGGTCTGCTGTCATGAAGTTTATTTTTTCTCATTAGCTGTGCAGAAAACTTGTTCACATTGATCCATTTTTAATACAATTGTACATACTGTAGGGTTTTCCTTTTTATTTGCTTGATATTTGTAGGTGAATTTTCCAGCTTGTGTCGTCACTTGTTCGTGTTTTGTTTCTTCTGCATTTTGTTTCTGTGCTGCATCTGAACTTTTGTGTATCTAAGTATATTCATAATAAAAATATTTACAGAAAGGTTGTATATTTTGCTTGATTTTTGGGGTTGTTTTTTTTTTTTTTTTTAGAGAAAGAGTGAGATCCCTGCAAGATCTAATATGCAGTTAAATAGGAATTTGTTAATGCTCGCTTCATGCAGCAGTTTCTAACAGAAGATGTACAGTGTTAGTAAAATTTAGTACTGGGGCCTTTCTGCATTTTTTTTTTTTTTTTTTTTTTTTTTTTTTTTTTTAAAAATTTGCGTCTTTGATTAATTTTATGAACAGGACATAGGTGAAGTTTGAGGGTTTTTTTTTTTTTTTTTTTTTTTTTTTTTTTTTTTTTTTTTTTTTTTTTAATTTAGTTCTTACAGTGTTGAAAGTAGGGTTAGGGTAGCAGCTGTCCTGGGTTTGATTCGCAGCCCTGGGCCATTTACTGCGTGTCTGCCTTTTTTCTCTACACTATATCCTGTTCAGCTACTGATTAATTAAGGCCACTGGCAGCAAAAAAAAAAAAAAAAAAAAAAGAAGACAAGCATAAATATTTAGATGTCTTTGCATGATGCCATGAAACCACACATTTGCCCAACCTGTCAAGATCAGAAGAAAGGAAATTATTTAGGATGTTCAAGAACAACAAGAACCCACCATAAACTGGAAACTGCTAGGACACCAGTGTCATTGTCCACAGTAAATCAAGTTTCTCATCAGCATGGACTCAGGGTGCCAACTGAAAAAGCATTACACAAAGTGAGTGGAAAAATAATGGACTGCCTCCAAATTCTTCAGGCTAACCTAAACTGAAAGACGGTTGAAACTTGGACACAGCTTGGAACAATGACTCTGTGAAATAACCCTGACCTTAACCTTATTGAAAAACGTGCAAACTGTGTTTAAAAGGAAGATCCATGAAAATAAAACAGCCAGTTTAAATAAACTCGTCCATTTCTGATCAAATATCTGGTATAATGTGCAATATTTTAAGTTCAAAATTGTGAAACCAGTTTTTGCTGTTGAACATCACGTTTGTTGTAGATCAGTTCACCCTAAAACACAGGAAGGTTTAAATGTATCTTTAAAGGACCCAAAATAACACGATATTCAAGACCATGATGTAAACTTTTAACTTGCACTGTAAATGCTGCATTGGGGTCTGATCTGCTTTCACCCTCTGGAAATGAATAACTGTTCTTCCTCTTCAGAGATGTTACACGGTTCATCTCTGCCTCTGCAAGACAAAATGGTTTTCTGTCACCTATCACCCGGATTCTCAATTAAAGCTGAAAAGATTCAAATGAATTTACCTTAAAAATGTGAGCTCTGTTTTTAGGCCCTCTGTGAGCTGCTCCAAATTAGTCCTGAAGTTCTTTTGAACCTCAAACTCCAACTTTAATTCTCTTAGTGTCTCTTGTAGTTTTTCCATTGTCTCCTGTACAAACAATGTTGTTGGTCTGGCGCTTATTACATTCTGTACACCAATGTCCCTCTAAAGACAAGTCCTACCTTGTGATGTGCTGTCCTCTCCTCCCTCTCTATCTCCATAAGATTGATCCGTTTCTCCAGACAGGATCTCTCCACCTCCAGTCTCCGTACGTCTTCTCTCAGAGGAGCCAAGTTGGATCTCAGGTCCATCGCCTGCTCCTTGCACTTTCTCAGTGCTTCCTCCCCGGCCTGCCTTCTCCTCAGCAGCGCTACCATGCGTGGCTCGTACCAGCCCTCCAGTGCCATTACGCTGCCGCTGAGCCTCCGCTGCAGCCTGATAGAAGCCTGACGACACTGGGTGACGTCACTCATGGTCCTCGACCTGTGTGGTTTAGAGGCTTGGTCTCTGAGGGAGTTAAGCTGATTCTGGTGGTTATCCTGCAGCTGGTTCAACTCATGGGTTAGACCATGGAGACTGGTCTTGAGTTCCTCCTATCAACAAACAGAGCAGAACTCTTAAACGTTGAGGAGAAAATATCTGTGTGTTTTTGCAAACATAGTGCTTTGCAGAAGTATTCATACCCCTTGAATTTGTCTCACATTTTGTCACATAATGACCCCAAATCGTGACATTTAAGGGCATTTAAACATGTCTTAAAATGTTTTTACAAATAAAAATCTGGATGTTATGGCTTTTAAAGCGACAAGTGTTCTGGAGCACATCTCTACCAGCTTTGCACATCTAGAAACTCCATTTTGTTAATTTTCCTTTGCAAAATAGCTTAAGCTCAGTCAGACAACTTCTGGAGGCAGTTGCTTGCCCTGGATGTTATTTAGGGGTATCAGAGCAAACTGCATTGAACACAAATGCACACCACACTTTTCAGATTTTTTTTGTTATTCATTTCCTTCCACTTCACAATCACTCCCAACTTTCTGTTTGTCTATCCCATAAAATCTCAATAAAATCTATGCTTGTAATGTGACTGGTATGGATCCTTTTGCAAGGTGCTGAACGTAAACAGGGGAGTATACATTTATTATGGCCAAAACAGCAAAAACCTTTTAAAGTTAGTGCAACCTGCCACCAGTTCTTTTAAATTCCTTCTTATATTTTCTGCTGTTGACCCCGGACACAACAACAAATAAAATAAATTAAATTAAATTAAATTAAACTGCTAACTCCAGAAACATGACAAAAGCACCGAAAAGCCTGTGAGCACAAGGAGTTTGTTAAAAATTAAACAAAAATGACAATACTCTTCATTTATTTATTGCTAGTTGAATATTTTGCAAACTGCAATGTATATTTATATTATTTGTTTGCTTTGTCTCCCACAGATAGAAACGATTGTGCACAAAACCAGAACGATCAAAAGCCGTGAATCAGAAAACATTTCAGCGACAGTAAAAACGATGTGTACAGACCTGCGTCAGACCAGACTGAGCCACTTCGTACTCCTGTCCAGCCAGCGCCACCTGACTCTGGATGCAGTCTCTGGCTGCGGTGAACAGTTTCCTCTTCATGTGCTGCACTTCCTCTTGAACAGCGACATAATCCAGCTGAGCCAGAGTGAGGAGCCTCCTTGCCTCCATCAGCTTTTCTCTGAGGTGCTCCACAACCTGCAGCATTGGTTCCTTCAGAGCGAGAAGCTCCCGGATCAGCTCATCCCTCTGCCTCTCCAGACCCGACACTTGCTGGATCCAGTACTCAAAAAGTTCCCCCAGAGCTTTCATCCCCATCTGGTCCATCTTCAGTGTATTGAGCAGTGTAGGCTCACAGGAGGCTGTTTTAGAGTCAGTCTGTACATCATGTTTTGAAATATCCTCATTGTGTAATTTCTCAGTGGAATTCGTGTTATTACCATCCTCCACTTGCTGTTTTCTGTTCATGACAAACTGAAGCAGAAAGTATCTTTACAGCCATTAATTAAGAAATATTCAACATTAAATCATGACAGTGTGGTTTTAATGATCTAATCACTCCTTAAATAAGCAATTTAAAATAATTACTGATTCTAAATCTAACCGCTGTTATCCCAACAATGACTCCCTACTCATTATCAAATCATAGAGATGATTGACAACTCAAATTAAGCATACTTTACTCACTGTTTTGGAAATGTCAGCCCCAGTGTTTCAAAAATCTTTGAGTAGAGTTTGTTTTTTAGCTCTAAGTAGTTCTTTGCTCTCTGTATGTCTCCAGGAAAATACAGGATCACTTTGTGCTTATTAATAACACGGGAGGCACGGAGGGGAAACTCTATCTAGTACTCTCTCATGGGATCACAAACTGTGTCAGTGCTGGGAGCAGACCATGTCATGACCAGCCTGTGTGGCATAGAAGTCTATATTTATACACATCAGCAGCTAGTTTTTTATGTGCGCTAAGTTTGCCAGTCATATTGTGGTGGAAAGCAACTGTTTTCATTAACTTTTCACCATAAATCATCCAGGCAAACATTGCAACAGAAGCAGAACAACACAACCAGTCGCTCTGGATGTAAAATTTGCATGATTAATGTACATATTTGTTTCAGCAGTTTTGCATATTATCAAGCTTCTCACAGACAAATGGAAATGAGCACTAACTGGGGCACAGTGTCGAATTTCATCAAGATATGAGCAGATAAAAGGAATAGTGCAATCTTAAAAACCCCTATGTTTCATAGAGTGCCTTGCAAAACTATGCACCCCTTATACTTTTTCACCTCTTGTCACATTTTGGATTTTTCTGTTTACCAGTTTCTCATTTTACCTCAAGTCAGCAGGGGACTCAGCAAACACATTGAAGGTGCTCTGATCAGATGAGACCAAAACTGATTTTTTATTTTTTTATTTTTTATTTTTATTTATTTATTTATTTTATTTTTTTTTTAGACAAGATGCAAAACTCTGTCTGGGACAGAAAACTAACACTGTACTTCACCCTGAACACACCATGAAACATGGTGGCAGAAGAATCTTGGCATTTGGATGTTTTTTTTTCTTAAAAATTAAAAAAGTAACTATACATTTCTCTCCACTTTACAGCCACCCACTACTTTGTGTTAAACTATCAAATAAAAACATTGAGGTTGACAAAACATAGAAAGATTCAAGGTGTAA
The DNA here is from genome assembly GCA_014839685.1 of Anableps anableps. Taxonomy (NCBI): domain Eukaryota; kingdom Metazoa; phylum Chordata; class Actinopteri; order Cyprinodontiformes; family Anablepidae; genus Anableps; species Anableps anableps. The sequence continues at coordinate 21,503,476 of CM026080.1, read as the reverse complement.
GAATAATTTTAAAGGTATTGTATTAGCAAAATAATTTGAAAGACTTTCTGAATAAACAAGTAAAAATTAAGCAGTTAAAAAAATGAATTAGCTTTAATTCCAGATATTTTTTAAAATAGTTTTCTACTCCTACTCCCTACTCCTACTATTTTCATTGTATTTTATTTCATTTTGAATATATTTTGCTAATCTGGATCCCAGTACAGCCTAGTTAAAATATTTTTGTTAAAAGAGTATCAAAATCTTTTAAAGTCAAATTAATTTAAAATATTTAAAGATTTAAAAATCCTTATTTTGTTTTGTCATATGGACAAAAGCAACAATCAGAATGCGAGGAAAAAACAAATTAACTTTTTAAGGGTAATTATAACAGTTTTCAAATCAAACTTTGTGTTCGATCCCATCGCAGTTTTACCATTCGCCACCAGGTGTCCTCAGTGCGCCAACCGCGGTCACTCTCCTACCTGAGCCTTGCCTCCTCCAGGTGGGATTACCAGCTCGGTGGCATTTGCTTCACACCTCTCCTCTCTGCTTTGGTTCGTTGGAGCCTCCGCAGACAGACAGTCAAACAGCTCATGACAGCAGGGTCAATTCTTCTGTTTTCCTTTGACAGAGTGGAGCCGAGTAAATCCGGCAGTTTCGTGAAGCGCGCTGAAGCTTTCACGGAAATGGTTTACCTGAAGTTTTCTTTCGGACAGTAAGAATTTAAAGTTTGGAGCTAGAGAGAAATGAAGCCCCAGAGAGACGCTTCAAATGGAGAGTGAGTGAATCAACCCTAACCGGATCTTTAAAAGTTTCGCAAAGGTAAGATTCTCTTTTGTTTCTCCATGTTTTGACTCAAAAACGTGTCTTTATTTTGAGCTGTTTGAAAAAGTTGTGCGTAAAAGTTTACTTTTATAATTAAAAATAAAACATTTGAAGTTTTATTATTTTATCTAATGTTTATGTGTCTGCTTGAGCATTTATTTTTAAATTAAAGAGAAGTTTTCTTGTTAAGGCCAATGTTCTACTTGGTAATCAAATGAAGTGTAGTGCTTTGAAGAGTCCAACAGAGGTAATTAAGATCTCTGACAATAAACCCTATTGTCTCCTTCCTCTCACCCAGCTGGAAATACTTTCTTACAACATGATTCTCTCACACTTGGTTTTGATTGTTGCTCATGCATGGGTACTGCTTGTTAGTAATAAAGTACACATCTTATAGGACCTCTTCAGGCAAGGACTCTCCTCCTTTCTGTCTGATCTGCTACATCTCCTGAACTTTGGACAAGAGAAAAGTTCTGAATCGGAACTTTTTTTCTGCAGATTAGTGAGGGGTACTGTTTCTTTTTTTAGATCCAATTTCATGGCTTGTAGGTGAGGCCAAGATGAAACCATTTTTGTTTAGAAAGGGTGTGTCTCATACTGTTGCTCCTTCTTCACCATGACAGCCAGCCAGGGCTTGTACCCAAGGAAATTACAATTGTAGTATGTAACCAGTGGCAGAGAGCAAAGATTCAGCTTTAGATCCAGTTAGGGGTTAAGGTTTAAATGATGTAATGCAAGAAAAAAATGGAGATGTACCGATAAGGATTTTCCTGGCTGATACTGGTGTCGGATCCTTTGTGATCTGACCCACTGATTTCAGTTTTTGTATTATTTAACAATAATTTGAGTCAAAATGTGCTGCAGATGTTTAATAAAGTAGAATGGCATAGCAAAGTATTGAATACATGATGAACAGAAGCTGTGAAAATCATAGAAATCTGTCTTTGTTTTAGATGTGATCCTGCTCTTACCAGTGATAATATCAACTGGTTGATTGGCGGTAAAAAGATTTCTCACTACCAAGGTATCACAGAAGAATGCAATGTTTATTGAGCACTGTTGGGGCCTTAACCCAAACGTGAAAATAGTATAATTTCATCATAAACCAGACATGAACAGGTGCTTCTCACATGATTTTTGATCAGTCATCTAAGGATCACTTGCAGAAAGCTTCAGAAAAACTTGGAATTAGTAGGTACAGTAGCTTCTAAGCATATTCACTGCATAAGACTCCACTGCTGAGCAAAAGATTTGGAAATACCACACTAACAGTAAAGTTTGGAGGTAATAGCATTATGGTGTGGGACAGTTTATCAGCATGTGGTGCTGGTGGATTTTATATAATTTAAAGAAAGAAGAACAGAGCAAAGCATTGAAGAGTTAAATACTTATTTCCCTCAAAGTATTTCCATAGGGTTTTTTCTGATTTTTAATAAATTCAAAGTTGATGCATTTTATTGGCTGAAAATGGTGGAAGTTCCTAGTTTTGATGCAATTCATGAATCCCATCGGTGCATCTCTTTAAAAAAACAAAAACAAAAACAAAAAAAAAACCTAAAAGATGCATTGTTTTCTTTTGAAACAGAACAGTCATGTTTAGACTGAGTTGCTCAGTGGAGGAAAGGTCGAAGCATCTTGTCCAGACAAGGCAACAGGAACAATCAGTACTGTAACAGCCACATGACTGAGTGACCTGTGTATGTCAGTGTGGGAATGACTGGCTCATGAGTAGAAAATGGTGTGCTGTTAATCAGAGGGATGAGTAAATTATCAGTAAGACTTTATCTTAAGAAAAATCAACTGAGTCCATGTTGAAAGGAGGAGAGCACCAGGAAGTCTGAAAATGCAAATAAGCTTATTCCCACACTTGTCTTTCTGTCCAAGATGCTTTATTTTCTTCACTATAATCATCTTTCTTTAACTTCTGGGCACTTCTCTGCCTCTCAGGCTGAGAGAGCTTTAATTTAAACCTGAGGCCCAGCAGAAACTCAGCAATGCCAGGTTGTATTTTTAAACCCCTTTGCTGTCCAGCTGTGTTTGCCCTCTTGCCGACCTGGTCAGTGTTGCTCTACAGCAGTTTCTTTTTTTCAAGCGTGATCGAGCAGTTCAAGGGTCTATAAGTCTAAAGTCCTAACTTAGATTCCTGGCAACCCCTGGAAGCAAAGCCAATGAAATACTCAAGAACCATTGATCATGTTAGGCTTCAACTCTAAATGCAGCAAAACAAGGTTTAGAACTAAATTAAAATGGATAAAGACAGTAGCTTTGTGCATGTCACAACATCAAAATCCAACAAGCATGAGGTGGTTATAGGTGTAAAAGTATGTCCAGGTATTAAAAAAAAATAAAATCAAACCATTTCTGTGATATGTGAAGTGCTTTTCATAAGATACCAGTGAAAGTCTAGGAGTGACCATGCTTTCTCTGGCTGTGTGGAACCTAGAGAAACGTGGGGCAACCCCTCCTGCATCTGTTGCTTCATACTGGCAGTCAGCTAACTAAAGAAAGCCTCCTTATCTTTTCTGTCATTTAGAAGAAAGGCTGATTTGGTGGTATGGAAATATTTCAGCAGCTAAAAAGCCATTCTAGGCCTGAAAATTAAAGTTAAATTTTATTACTGTTATTATGGCATATGTTTTATAATACATCTAGGAAGCTATGAGCAGAGTATCTGTAAAGCAGCCACCTGCAGACTGGCTACCAGAGCAGATAGCCTTACAAATCGACTGAATAAAATCATCATTTTATGCTTCTTAAAAAGCATAACAGCAAGCAGATTGTATAACACCATGCACAATTAAGACTTGTAATCATATTGCTCTATTTACCAAAAAATTTAAAAAGAAATGTTAACATGATTTAACTGCTTTTATTTAAAACATAAACGCAACATTAAAACTTATTTCGCTTAATTATTTATACAGTTAGATTTCTGTTAACAGTTATATTTATTGTTAGTTTTTTTTTTTTTTTTCACATGGAGAACTTCGAAGTTCTTACCCTGCAGAATATTTTACCTTTTTGTCGTTCTGACTTTTTGACAGCAGTGGTTCTTAACCCTGGTTCTCAGGACCTACTGTCTGGCATACTTTAGGTGTTTCCCTTCTACCATACACTTATCTTAAACGAATGGGTGATGAAAAGGCTTCTGCAGAACTTGATGGCATACTGAGTAGGTAGTGCAATCATTGGACTGGAGCAGAGATGCAAATAAAACATGAAGGACTGTGGGCCCTGAGGATCAGGATCAAGAATTGCTGTATGAGAGTAATTCTGGGAGGCTAAAAACCTCATCTCAAAATGTTAATTAGTCGAGGTTTCTTCTTGCATGGAGCCTGCAGTCACTACTCAACAGATATCCTTTCCAGCTGTAAAAACAAAACATTACCTTTGCATGAATCCCGTTTCTTAAGGTGACCCCTATCCCCCTTAGCATGGGGGCAAACCTTTAGGAAGCTGTTGCATAATGAACTCCCAGCATTTCCTAATAGTTAGTCACGCGTGACTCAATATACCTGCATGTGTTTAGTCAACAGTCCTGCAACAGATATTTTATTATATATATATATATATATATATATATATATATATATATATATATATATATATATATATATATATATATATATATATATATATACACTACCAAAAAATACACAATATGGTATATAGTTGTTTGAAAATGATCTATTAATAATCCTGCAGCAGATATGCTTATTTGTGTCTGAGAAGAGCAAATATATATGAAGTATAATCGTTTTTGGAAAATCAGTTTTTAAGGTCAAAATGTGGGTTTAAGGGCTAAGAACGAGCGGTGAAATTTGACTGCGACTCCAAATATTTCCAGAAAATCTAACTTTTCTTTCTTCTAAATGAGGAAAAGTGTAGTACCCTTATTTCAGCCACCTAAAGAGCAGTGAATTGACCAACAGTGGTGAACTATGATGCCGACTCTGGCGCTTTCTCTATCGTCTTATTAAAAGGACTTTTAAGCCTTAGGAAGAGTTAGATCAGAAATGTTAGTGGTTTTTTAAATCTTTGTACTCCTTAATACCAGTAACCTAATTACCAGATTAAATGATAATCAGTTCATCCTTTTAAATTAATAAATTATTAGAAAATGTTGAAGAACATTGTCTTCTTCGAATTCTGTGTTTCTCTCAGTGGAAACACACAGCCACATATTATATTATCTCTAAATGACTCCCATGTGCCAGCTATTATCCATTTTCTTCCATGTGGCCAAGTGTGGCAGGGGGGCTGGAGGAGGGACGTGTGGCAGGGAGAGGATGAGGAGCTGATGAGGGGCGGAGGACTCATGCATCTGTATGTACGTGTGTGTGTGTGTTGTGGAAGGAGAAAGCAGATTTGCAGAGAAGAGTTCTTCAGACGGTAATTATCAATCTCTCAGGAATGCAGCTGCTGCTCTTACCAGACAAGCCGCTGCATGGCTACAACAGTTCCACAAGCTCCACCAGCTCACATTACCCCCCCACCCCACATCACAGGTCCTCCTCCTCCAACATGCACACACAGAGGAGGTACAATCTGAGAAAACCTCCCAGACTATTTTTGGGGTTTATTTGTGTCATTATGGCCCTGCAGTTTGTTTTTGTTGTTCTCGTTACCTACATGGCTGTTTTCTGAACTTCCATCCTCTCTTCAGCAAACAAAGAGACCACAGTATGTCTTTCAGTCTTTTGCCAAAGCATGTTTATGCTGATGCGCTGTAAGGAAAACAAACAACAGGAAACTTTTGGCCTGACTTTTGGCTCATTAAAAAATTAACACACTCTCAAGCTCCTCACTTTTGAGCATTCGCAGTTTTTTCCTCTTACAGCAACCCCAGTCATTCGTCGTTGTGCCCGTCCGGTACGCGGAGCTCTCGCAGATGAGGTTACTTAAGTTTGTTCTTGAGCAGCAATGCTCTCCTTTGTTTGATAAAGCCCAGAGAAGACAGCCAACGCCCTGACTGGTGCCTGCAGGTGCTTCACTGTAACACAAGTTTTGCTCAACACTTGCTATTTAGCAATGGCTGTAAAAGTTGAAAACTGTTATTTTCCACTCCAGGTGTTGAATAATAGAAAAGATTTTTATGATTTGCTGAAACAGGAGCTTATCCAAAGTTTATCCAAGACATCCTTCCGGCTTCCTACAAGGGAAATATTAACCTACCAAGAGGCCGTGCCATGTGAAACCAGCAGCTCAGGTGTAGATGTGAATGGCCTCATGGATAAACTGAGCCAGTCCTAATACAAACAAAGGTGGCTGTCTGTATCCCTGCCACGCCCTCTTGCCTTATCCCCATGAAGTAGCACAGTTTGCTAGTCAGGCAGCTTCCCTGTGTGACTCACTGCGATTGCATTTAAATTTCCTGGAGCCCCCTCCTTTGTCCCCCAGGCCACTAGCTACCTGTGAGATTCCTATTGCTCCTGTTTACCAGAGATGAAGGGATTCCAGTTTAAACCGAGCAGCGTGTGAGCTAACCAGGACTTTTGAGGGGCCCCCAAATGAATCAAATGCATGTTTACTGGAGCGCAGAAAAAGTCAGCTTTAGGAAGTTCTATATACTACTACAAATACTGGGAAATATTAGATCATACACATTTAAATATCAAAGATGAGCTGAGTAAATTCAGAATGCCCTTTTTAGATTGTACTTATTAAAAGGAAGAAGCTATCCAAACCAACCTGGCTCTATGTCAAAACTACTCATCCCCTTTGTTCAACAGAATAAGCTTTATTCACAAAGTTAAACATTTATAAAACTTGTTGGGAATGAAAGGATGCAGACCTAGCCATGCTTTTCTTGACCCTAGACCTCTACAAGTGCTGGATTATGGAAGGTCAGCTCTGGTGATAATAAGAATATGCTATTTCCCCTTGGGGATCAATAAAGTATATTCTGTTCTATTCTATGATCCTCTCTGCAGGCCTGATTGTTCTTTGCAGTTTGGACAAGTTCATCATGAATTAATTGCAATTAACTAAATTTTGTTATAAGCCAGAGCTTAATTTCTGTTTGTGTTGTCAAAACCTGTCCCCTAAAAGATCTAAAGATGCAACACATCATGCAGTGCAATACAATCTTAACAAATTCAAGAACAGATGAGAAACTGAGTCATACTGACAGTCAAACATGTTGGTGGTAGTGTGATGGTGTGGAGCTATTTTAATTCTATGGGATGAGTTGTCATAATAGATGGAACTATGAAATCTGTGCTCTACCTGAAAATGCAGGAGGAGAGTGTCCCTCCATTCGTTTGTAACTTTAGGTTCAAGTGCATTTGGGTCAAGCATCAGGACAGTGATCCAAAGCCTACCAGTAAATTCAATATCTGAATAGCTTAAAAAAAAACCCACGATGAATATTTGGAGTGAGCCAGTTAAAGCCTGGACTTAAATCTGACAAAGAGCCAGAAGCCTCACTGACAGTTACTTCTAAAGCTAGATTTCAGTAGTTGCCTCTACAGGTGGAGCAACCAGGAGTTGTTACTGTTTCATATAATAGCAAGGTTGGTCTGGATAACCTTTTCCCTTAATAAATTAAATATTTTGAAAACTGTATTTTGTATGTACATTTGTCTGATTATGTGAAACATGTAGATGTGACAAAAAACAGAAGGAAAAACCCTTTAACAGCCCTGCAGATGTTTTAATGTATGTCAAGCAATAGCAGACATAACACGAATAAACAGATTTTATTTACTGAAATGTTATCTGAGGACCTGAACAATCATGGTGAAAACTGCTGACTTGACAGATGTTTAGCAGACTTCATGCAAAAGCAGGGAAAGCCACAAAAGGTCATCGTTCGAGAGGCTGGATGTTCAGAATGCTGCATCTATGCATATTAAAGGAAAGTTGAGCAAAAGAAAATATGTGGAAAAAAGGTGCACAAGCAACAGGAATATTCACATCCTTGAGGGGGTTGTCAAGCAAAGCCCATTCAAAAGTTTGGGGGAAGATTAAAGCTCACCATTCACCTGTTTAGAGAACCCATGCAGTACTATCAGGAGGAAGATGAGAGGCAGAAAAGTCAACATGAAATCAAACCACAGAAATTATTGGTCTCATGTAATCCAGTTTTCTGAGAAACTGAACTTTGGGTTTTAGCTTGCGGAAACATATACGTAGGAGTTTCACTTATTCCTCTGAAGTATTTGGGGAAAAAAAAAAAAAAACACTTTTCAAATTCTAATAGAAAGTGGTGGATCAGAATCTGTCTTGGTTATTTTAGACATTAAAACCCCTGGCTTTCCTCTCATTCTTTCTACAATCCTTTTAGTGTTGGATAGACCTCTGTGGGATGCAATCCTGAATTAACTCATGAGTACAGCAGAGCTTTGCTGCAGGCAAAGCAGGTGTCACTGCTTTATATCTCTTCAACTTTACTTAACGTCTCTGCTAAAAGAGAGAGGAGATGCAGATTTGCTGTGGAATTCATATCCTTTTAGCATATAGCTGTCAGACATGCTCAATCAATACATGGATACGCCGAGTCTGAGTCTAATGAGAGTGCAAAAGCTATGTTCCTGTTGCAGTTTACTTTGTGTGCTGTCAGAGTCAATGCTGCAGGTATTGACACAGCGAGTTGAGGGATGTGTGGTTTAGAAAGGTACCGTCTGTCGAAAAGTAAGGGCTAAATAAACAGCAGGTTGGGACATATGTATGCCTCTGCAGAACTGGGGCTGACCTATGAAACCCACAAAAATTCTGCTGCGTGATGCAGAAGTAGTGAGGGGACAGCATATGTTTGTTATAGAGATCATACGTTTGTGTTTGTAGTTTGTTTGGAAACATTTGTAAACTGAGAGCCTCGAATGAAGTTCTTGGTACCACCATGTAGCTGTATAATTAGGATGTTGGTGCAGTGGTTTTGAGGAAAAAAAATCCAGTTTGAGCTTATTTTCTAATATGAAATCCATGACAATGACATTAAAAGTTTGGAACCTTGTTACTGAATTGAAATAAAAACAAGATTTTTAGAAATTTAAACTTGGTACCTCACCCTTGTAGATTTGTTTGAAAATCTTGAAAAATACAGGTATTTTTGTGTAACCACATCATTGGTCACATGACTCAACTTCTTCAAGACCAGACTATACAGGTACCAGTCCTCTGGGTGGTCTGTGCCACAACCCAGACTTCTTCTCATTGATCTCATCCTTCTGTTAGTAACACGAGGAGTTGTTGGACTTTCAGCCGCCTGTGGGCTGTAAGGGAATAAACTGGACTGTCTTCTCCTGAGAAAGCTGTCTGATTATTGGCCAGTGTAGCAAATACTAATGCATGGATGTTAGTCATGCCTAAATGACTGTAATTTGGAGCAGGAGAAACACGCAATGAAGGAGAGGCATGGTACTTTTCCTCAGAGGAGATGGATGCTCTTTGCTGTTGATGGGGTTACTCCTTGGTTACTAAATCATTTCAGATGTGATATAGATCACAAGTGTCCAAAGTACTTTCCTGTGGCCATTTGCATCCCTTGGACCACATTTCAAGGATGACACAAATTTGATTCATCAGCATAAAAATGTTGATCAAAATTAGCATTTTATGTAGAGCCTTTCTAAATAGTTACAGACAAATTAAAACTTTAGAATGAAAAATGTGAGGTGCAACATCAACTATTCATCTTTAGCAAGAGTTTGTGAATGAGTGGTCAATGGTCTTGTTGCTGAGAAGTCACACAAGATATCTAGACGAAGATAAAAGAAAATCAATGGCAAAATTAATGGGTATTTTATCCTGTTTTGTATCCTGTGATGCTTAAAGAGGGAAAACATCAAGATCCTTTTATGTTTCAGATCTACAATTATTTAGACATCCTTTTTCAACAGAAATTAGACTCCTTTGTTTCATTAGAATATAATTAATTTAGTTTGTTGTTGATGAGGTGAAAACAATTTCACAATAGTAAAAACAGTTTTTGCTTTTTTCATAAATTAAGAAAATATATTTTTGTGCCCTGTGAGTACTTTTAACTTTACAGTTTTGCACTGTGTGACAAAAGGTTTTGATACCACTGCTCTAAATCATCCAGAGTCCTGGGTCCTCTCTGCTGCTCTCTTCAGATCATCCCACAGGGTTTTTTTTTTTTTTTTTTTTTTTTGTTGGATTAAAGTCTGATGACTGAGATTACCATGGGATAATGTTTATTTTTTTCCAGATTTGCAGGTTGCTTTGTTGAATCTAGGCCATTTGTTTTAAATGATTATTCACCAGAAATACTTGCCGATGACTCATTTTCACCAGAGTCCACCAGATTTTCATTTAAAATGTATTGGCATATCAGTGAGATCATGTGACCATGCTTTCTAACGAGCTTCTTAGGGCCTTTGCAGTAAAAACAGGCCCACAGCATCACAGATCCTCTGCTGTACCTAACAATGGGCATGAGGTGCTTTTCCACATACTCATCCTTTGTTTTAAGCCAAATCTGCATAGTATTTTGTCCCAAAGAATACCCATTCAAACCTTATTTTAACAAAGCAAAAAGCTCTAGTTTTAGTCTCAATAGACAAAGGCAAAATGTACATGTTTATGTTTCTGTTAGTACGACAGGACAGGATAGCGCATTCTTCCCAAACAACGCGGCTGGACTAAAGAAGGTGTCAAACAGTTGGTGACCCTACCCTTTGCTGTAGATCTCTAACAATAATATGTGGAAATGTTTCTATTAATCTCCAGTTTCATAAGTCACTGTGTCTAGCAACAAGATAAACTTTGTTCTTTGTCCAGCCTTGTTAATTATAGTTCTATTTTTTTTTAAAGCATTCAGTGATTCCTCTTACTATAGATACAGGCTAATTTAAGCAAGTAGCTTTTTTTTCATGTATCCATTACTTGACATATGTAGAGCACCACACTTAAATGGCATCTTTTCAAATCTTTCCCATTTTGGTATTGGCTAGCTTTTCTATATTTTTCAATTTCAGCTGCTGCAGTATGAGGTGAATTTATTTTAAGTCTTTTTTTTACTCTTGACCAGAGGTACCAATAAGGATTGAGGGAGCTTGCCCACAAGATCCAGCAGGGTACAAATAAACTGATAGAATATGCCTTCACCTAATTTGTCACGGCTCCGTATCTGTTGAACTGATCTAGAGAACAGGATCTAGGTTTGATTGTGGTTTGCAACAAGGTGTTTCTCCAGACTGCAATATGTTTGGTTATATTTTACACACATTAATTATAAAGTGCTTCTCTCGCATGAGAGCAGCCAGAAACCTTTTATAAGCTCTTATAATTCATAATGCTTTAACTATCATTCAACTCCTTATTACCTGTTGCTTTACAAATGGCGATTTCTGCCATCTTTAGACTTGGTTCCTTCATTTAGCTAGTGGTTTAGCTGATGAGTCTCAAACAAAGCATGCAGCTTGTAGAAGCCAAGTGTAAGATCCCCAAGAGCAATTCTAGGAAATCTATCTGAGAGCCCATAGAAAGGTGATGGGTGGGAAGAGGAAGGAAGCAAATGGAGCTGGATGAGATCACCTAACTTGTAAGAGAAAAAAAAACACAGGATAATAGTTCTGTGAAACAAGAAACACAAAACACACCGAAATCTGAATGCACATCGTTCAATAGAAATAGATGGCTGCAAACTGTTGTATGCTGTTTATTTGTCTCTGTCTTTTTTAACCTATTCCCAGTGTGCCGTTTGTGTCTGTGTGTAAAAGTGCAATGAGCTTACGGGTGCGGCTTTGTGATTCATGACTCCGTGTTATGGAATGAAGGGAGCGGTGCCAGTTCTTTCTTTGCAGGACGGTGGAGTTTGGTTCAGAGGAAGGAGCGGGGGTCTGTGCTGGCTGCAATAGGACTGCCCACAGAGACATGCAGTCTAATACACACATCTCAATTATTAGTGTTTAATCTTTTATGGATTAAGACTGGTCCTTTGAAGCTGACAAAATGCACCTGGATTGATGGATTGATTAATTTGAATATGTTTTTTAAATATATATTTTTAAACATATCTAATGATTCCCTCTTTACCTTTTCTTCAGGACGTTGCTTCATCGTGAGGTGGGATGTCAAACCGTGATTCGCTGGGAGTTGGGGACCTGCTTCCCCAGGATGTGATCCATGTTTTTACCCAGGAGAAGCACAGCAAAAGGGGCCGAAAGAAGCGCAATCGCTCCCTCGGTCGAGCTTTCAGCTGGTTCAAGAGAAAGAAGAGGAAGAGCAACTTCAGTAATGGGCAGAACCACGGTATGGGCCCTCCGCTGGACCTGGCCCTCGATAGACACCGTGGAGGGAATCAGGGTGGACACAAGGGGGGACAGAAGTCTGGGAAGCAGACTCATCAACATGGAAACAGTCATGGTGAGACCCCATAAGATATAGTTTTTTTGTTCAATGTGAAAGAATTGTTTAATTCAACTTCTTGGAGTGTGAGGAGGCAATTTCACCTGTCCTTTGTACAGTTTTGTGGAAAGACGACTAGCTTTTTTCATTGGTGTGGAGGTTTTATGAAGTTAGAGGACATAAGGTTTTAGAAAGAGCTTCTTTATGACAATAATTAAATGAGGTAACAATCTAACGCATAACAGCAAACTGTAGAATGGTTTCCTCTTCAGTGTAAAGTAGTGCACAACTACTGTTTATTTTTTAATATGGTCTTGCAGAAAAAGTTGAATATCATGTCATCTGGTGCATGTGACATTTTAGGTTTTATTCATACATACGTCCGTCCATAACTTAAAGGTTTTACTATATTTGCAAATTTTCAGTAGTGGAGAGAGAAACAGCCCTGCAACTTTTGTTTTGCTTCGAACAATTTTTTTCTGACAATTAAATCATCACTTTTATCTAGAAAGTAGACAAAAGGTATTTTAGTATTTTAAAAAAAATCAGTATCAGCAGGTTAGACTGATTGATTGGTGCATCTTTAGAATTCAACTAAAAATTTTTTCTTTATTCGTCTTATTGTGATATATTTTGTGTTGATTCGTAAGGCACTGCTCAGTCAGCCAGTTGAAATAGATGATTTTTTTCTTTTTGCTCTTAATTGAATGTTTCAAAACGAAACTCCCTTTTTTCTGGTCTGTAAAAGAATCAACAAACAGCACATTGTTGCACTTTGTTCAAGTTCAGACATGTAGTTGCACTATGGGTATATAGCTACTATAAATGGTTATATTCTTTGAATCGCTTCATTTTCTGTTGGATTCGAAACTTCTACCTCCATTACCGCTCCTGCCATGGGTTTTTATTACATGATCAACAGTTGTTTCATTTATTTATCCCGCTATAACAAAGTTTACACAGATGAGCTTGTATGTGCTATAATCCTCATGAAACTGCATCAGATTTGGCCAAAATTGGAAATGATCAGGCCAGACAGCAAAGAAAACCAGAAGAACCTGCAACGCTTGTTCTGTGGATCTCTAATTAAGATATTTAAGTAAAAATGTTTTAATTAATTAATAAACTCTTACTATTAAGTGTATGGGAATCTGGAAGAGGGGATGGAAAAGTGGTCTACTACTGAAGCTCTTTAGATTTTGCTGCAGAGGTTAAATTGAACTTGTATATTCACAAGATGAAGGGTTTCAGATCACAGTCCTGACCATCAACACTGTTGTCACTCTACCCTTTCTGCGATACAGCCTCTTGTATGTAATCACACACCACAGCGGCATTTAGCCACCTCTGTTTGCCTTTCGAGTATTACCAAAGGAGAAACCTGCAGGAATCACACTGCAGTTAGATGTGATAAAACTGGTGTTTGAGTTTTGCAGAGCACACCCTGGTTGTCCTTCTGAGGATGGGCTCCTACTTCAGGGAAGGGCTGTTTACATTCATCATTTGCAGGTTGCTGTAGTCATAGTTAATTCAAACTACTTTGATGTTCACAAGAGTCCAGTCGACTCAGTGACTCCAAAATGCCCAGTCCCTGTAGCTGCAAAAGAGCCCTGATCATCTCATGTCCACCAACATGCTTGACAGTGAGTAAAATGCTTGTTTTTATGATGCAAAGTTTGAATATTAAAATTAAATATCTCATCTTATTAGTCCAAGGAGCACTTTTTGGTGCCTTTTAGATTTGTTTTTGAAAGAAGAGGATTTCCCTGCTTCCAAAAAACAATTTCTGACTAAATTTAACTAGATATGTTTGTCTTTTTTATTTAAATTTTTTTTTTGTCAATTTTTACTGAGGATTTCATGGTCTCACGTTTAGATGATCTTTCCATAGGGTCGACATCTACATTTTCTGAATATTTTTTTTTTGTTGTTGTATAATCACTGACTCTGAACTGTTTGAAAATGAGTTTACACCCTTTTTATGAGCAGGAGAAATTTCCTCTGGAAGGTCATTGCTGAGTAGACTTGCTGATCATTAGCAAACCAGATATGTTTAAAGATTAGCACCTGGCTGCACTTTTGTTATTTTATCTTAGCTTCTATTAAATAAATACACTGGTTATAGATATTACAATTGAAAGAGAAGAAATGTGTATGATAGATATGGCATGTTTGATTAAAATCCAAAGACAGGAATTATTAAATTTTCTCAATTTATACATTAAAACATTTGTCCCATAAGCTTTATCTGATTTTTTTTTTTTTTTTTTTTTTTTTTTTTTTTTTTTTCCTTAAATACAAAAAAAGTGCATCATAGTGCGTGCTGTGGGTTGATGGGTTTGTAGACTGGAAATGTGAGTTTTTAAACTTGATGCATTGAAAAAATCTGAAAGAAAAAAGTTTCCGCTATTTTTAGCATTTACCTGCCCATAACTGATCAGGATCAATCAAGGAAAAATAAACAGATTCCAATTCTCTTGCCAATGGACTGGTACATCTATCCAAATAAGTCACATTTGACTAGGATTGTAGATGAGAAGGCCTAAAATGGAAACCAGTTTAAATATTGTTTTTGCTGGCTCCCAGAGAGATTTGTGTTTGTTCACTGGAAGGACATTTGAACACTGACTTCAGTTCCCTCTTTTGCCCCAGAAGATCACCTTATTAGCTGTACAAAAGTCTCTGTTCCTTAATTACTTACCTGGATTTAGTGTTCCTTAAAAGCCGAGAACAGGGTGTACATCTTGCCGATGTATTGTCTACTTTACCACAATGTTGGTGGCAAAATAACTCAGGAGTGCAGCATTCTTTACCCTCTGGGCACAACATATGGGAAGACTAAGGTGTCTCCAAATCATAGTGAGATATGTGAACAAATAACCATCATTGTGAAGCCTGCTTTGAGAGAGCGTGTTTTTAAAGAGAAGCGTTCATAAATTACCAAGAAAGTTGCAGCAACATTTGGCTTTTCCCAGAGCTGCTCTTTGCATATCATGTTGGAGCTTGTAGAGCTGCACTCATATATCAGCAGGTTTTTCTGTGCCAGCACAGTTTCTCTTTGTGAGACCAATTTTCTTTCAGTCCAGTGCAATATGAACTGTAAGTGCTAACTGTAGTTCTATTAGCAGATTAATTGTACCTTAATGCAGAAGACATGAAACACTAACACTTCACTTTCAAGCAAAAACATTTTTTCCCTTGTTACTGAGTGTGCTTAGATAAAACAACAAAAGTGGAGGCAGTGTTTAGTTTCTCAAGGCTGTTTACTTGTGTTTGCCTGACAGCACTTATGATCCTGGCTCACTGCTTTACAGACGGAGGAGCCTACGTCGTTTGTTTTGCTGCATATTCTCATAGTGGAAGCCCAGATCATAAGAGGGGAGCTTGTTGGGGATTTCCATATGATCCAAAACTCATGCAGTCTCATATCACTAAATGAAACTTACAGCAGAGGAGAAATATGTAGACAGCTTTTTTTTTTTTTTTTTTTTTTTTTTTTTTTTTGTTATTTTGTTTTTGTTTAGTTGTCTCTTTTGATAAAGCAACAGATGACGTCAAAGCTGACAAACATATTTGTGGGCTCAGTTACAGAGCTTTTGCACAGTTTTTTTTTTTTTTTTTTCTGAAAAGCAGCGTTTTGTTTGAGAAAGCAAATTCTGAGAAGAGATAAGGTCTTTCTTTTTTCTCTTTGTCAAGGTCAGTTTAGAGACCTAGTCCCTCTCTGGACAGAGGTCACAATCTTTTAAACACATGCGCTCGTTTGGGGCATATTTTCTAAAACCAAAAAGGTGAAAAAACATTTATGCATTATATAATGATACCCACAGACATGCTTTTAAAAACCGTGTACCTTTTCCACCTTAAAGTGGCAGGCCTCTGGGAACTGAGCTGCTTATTACTATGTAGCTTGAAGTTTGAATGTTTGATTTATGTGCAACGTAGTCTGTTATTGAGCCCTTAGCAATGATGCCTGAACTAGCGTTGGCAACAAACACAGCACAACAGACACTGTAGATGAGGAAAGGAACTCCTAAAATACAAAGCTGGAGGTTTATTATAGAAGCAAGTTGTGCTTTAGTGGAACATTTGCCCAGAAAAGTTAGTCCCTCCAGCTGAGGCCTCCCAATCACTAAAAGCCTGGTATGACAGGCAGAGTGCCAGTTAATTAAAAGCCATGCCAGGATTGTTCGGAAGGGGGAGGCACCAGGGGTTCTGGGTTTGCTTACCTGTCAAGTGAAACTATTTTCTATGGAGCTCTAACAATGGTACTTGAAGGCTTCAAAAAGGTATGTGCACATATGGGGAAACTAGGATGTAACGATGCGATTTGGAGCTCCAACTTTGTGATGAAATGTGTTGTGATGTTTGAGACACATTGGGCAAATGATCAAAAAAAAAAAAAATCTATCTTTCTTTCTTTCCTATTTTTGAAAACAATTTTTCATTGTTCAGTTTCCTCTACGTGTCATTTTAACCCCAAATGATTTTAAGAATAAGAAACAGAATTTGGATTTTGTGAGCAGTTTTGTGCTCTAGACCTAATTCAATAGCTAATTTAGTTGCTTAGTGTGAATTACCCTCCACAATTTTTAATGTCTTTGGTATAAATGTGTTAAAAGCCTTAAAATAATCTTGGTTCCACTGCAGTAGCTTAATCTCACACATTAATTTAGGTACATTTATTCAATAATTCTTATAATATAAATGTAACATTTTTTAAAAATTGTATTTATTTTTCATTTGATAATCAATGATTTTCTGTTTCCTTGGGGTAAATATGTGACATACTTGCCCAATTATATTTAGCCACTCAAGTTAACATGCCATTCAAATAAGTAACTATATTGATCTTTATAACTCAGAAAGTGGTAACGAAAAATTGCTAGTCACCTAAACCTGCCCATATCTACACTCAAAGGAGTAATTAAAAAGTATAAAAACAGCTGGAACTGTGAAAAACATGGCTGGACAGGAACTCAGCTTTCTTACCACCATGTAGAGTAAGGAAGAAGGTAACACAGATAAAAGAAAATCTCCAATGCTGCAGCAAATCTTTCAGTGTCAGATTATGTTACTGCAGTTAAAGATGACTAAAAACAATATCTATCAGGGGTGCTTATAACTGTGGAGGGTGCTGTTGGGTTTTTTTTAATATATGAAAATATTATCAAAATTGTTACACAGCAATGATATCCAAGCAGGAGAAGACCAAGTATCCTTGATGTTGTGGTCTGTTCTGGGGAATTCTTCTTCTTTAGAGGCTGTGTGTAAGACAGTTAAATATGTAAACATCATGTATGTGAGTCAACCAAAATATCTCCACTGATATAAAAAATAAAAACATCTCCCCCAGCTTTATGTAAATTGTTACAAAATACCAGTTGATCCTCATCTTGCCCAGAACAGTGAAATAAGGCCAATAAAAAAAATAATCACTGAAATATCGGCAATACAATTCCCTGATTTTAAATATCCGCATAAACCATAGAAATATACATATTAGTCAACCTCTTAGTCCACACTGAACTGATGGCAGCAGATCAGATATTTTAATTTGTTTTCATTTTCTCTTGGACATGCAGGTTGACCTGGATTCCTTGTTTGCTGTTACATTCAAACCCTTTGGAGGCTTATACCCTTTGCTCCTATGGGGGAGTGTTTCTGTAACTACGACCCATGAAGTTTATCCAATCAGAGAAACTGAACAGAAGCAGGCTTCAGACTGATAAACCCTGACCTCCTAAACTTTATTATTGTATTGTCAAACCATTGATTCTGCATTGTGTCTTGTGACAGGCTGCCAAAATTGTCTTTACAGGTTTTTAAAATTTCAGTTAATTGCTGTGTTTGTATGCATTTGTTTAGCTCTCTACCGGTGATTAATGTCCAGGTCTTGCTGTTGTTTGACTCAGCCTCATGTAAAACTAGGCAACAGGCTTCCCTCTTGTATTTCCTTCATCACAGCCTTCAAAAAAATTTACTTCAGTTTAATGAAAAACACCCTGGTTAAAGACTGATTAGGTCATATACTCCTGGCAAGATATGCTCCGAAGGTCACCTGTTTGCTCGAAACACTCCCTGAGATTCCTCACATTCCTGATCTTTTAGACATTTTGTTGAGGAAACCAGAAAAACTGAGCCGTTTGAGTTTGAGTTAGTTTGTTTACAGTTTGCATGCCAGGATCAAGCCTTTTGAACAAGCTAATTTGATTTCCTTTTTTGAGTATTTGGTAGAAGACTCTGCTTTCCAGAAGAGGAATCCTAAATCAGTTAACTCTGACTAGATCTTGTTGAAGATATTCAGTGGACATGACAGATCAGCGTTGAACTGAAGTTTTTAACCACATATGTGATGTTTGTTTTTTTTTCTCTATCGGCTCTAATTCAGATCAAAATAGATATTTACCGATCAGAATTTTTTGGACGATTTCTGATCTTTTGGTTTGCAAAGCTTTGAACTGAGATATCTGCCAACATTTCCAAATCCAGCATGTTCAGTAACAAAACTTGAAAGCTCAAGAAGGATAATACAGAGCAACTTTAGTGTACTTTGTTCAGCCTTTCTATTATCTGCTTCAATTCTTGCTCTCTTTCACTCCATTGTAGCCTGAAAGGACTTCAGACATGTCATAGAAAATAGTGTCCTTATGTTCTTGCATCTTTGTACGTCATATATCATGATTTCTAAACACCTCAATGATACTGATAAAGTCAAACTTTTAGTTGTCTTCTCTAAGTAACAACACCCATATTGAAGGGTTGTTACAGCAACCTGGTAGTACTTCAATATGGTAAATTCATTGATCAGAAAAAATTTGATGTTTGATTTTCCAACTTGCAAGTTTTCAGGATCAGACTTCAACCACCAGTTCATCTCTCCATGTATTTCTGGATCAAAGTTCATATGAGGTCTATTAGGCTGGATTTAAGGCTAGATTTCACATAACAGATTTTGGAGTGAATTATAGATTGAGTTTTGCAAATATGAGATAAAGCGTGGAAAAAATATGAGAACGTGTTGCATACATCTGTTGTAAAAGCTGTGCTCCTCCCATTTGTCAAAACTTCAGGGAAATTTTTTTTCTGTATAAGATCAGGATAAAATGTGTGTTCTATTTAAATCAGGGGTGGACAAGTCCAGTACTCGAAAGCTACTGTCCTGCAACTTTTAGGTGCAGCCCTTCTCCGACACACCAAAATCAAATGGCTGACTTCCCTCATCAGCAATCATGCAGCTCTGCAGAGGCCTGGTAACGAGCCATTCATTTGATTCAGCTGTGTTTTGAGAAGGGTTGCATCTAGAAGTTACCAGACAGTAGCTCTCGAGGAATTGACTTAGGCATCCCTGATTTAAATGGTTTGGTCTCTTTGTACTTCGATATTTTTTTGGCTTCGGAGTTACAACAAGAATGCCATCTAAAGTTTGATGTCCGACTGAAAAAGCTGTCAGGTGCCAAGCAGCTCTGGGTTAAGATTCCAATATGGCTGCTATCCAATAAAAAAACATGGCAAATGTTGCAGGAATACACTCTGAATTAGCACTTCAGTTGTATTTTATCTGATTAAACCAGAGGGACACATAATGCTGTAGAAACTCTGTTTGTTGGGATTTTCCCTGAGTGTTTAAATGTATAAAATTGAGAAAAATAGGATGTTATCCTTATGTGTTAACACCACAAAATGCCTCAAAGCACACAAACAGTGGTATCATCTTTACAATTTGCAGTAAACTCTTTTTAGTCTGAATTCAACCTTTTTCAAGGTGCTTTAGCCAAGCCAAAACTTGGTGTTTGACTTGATTTTATGCTTTGACTATTGAAGTCAGTCTTGTGGAAAGCCTATGCTCCAGTGTGTCCTATAAAAAGAGTCTTGTGACAGATCCTAGGACACATATAGAGTTGGGAAAAACTGCTTTCTAAATATTTGCTGTCTATGAATGGAATCACCTCCAGAACATATTTAACTTGGGCTCATTACCCTCAAGTAATTTTAAAGGCTGTTTTAGTAGGACAGTGTGATTGTTTTAACTAAGTTTTTAAACAACATTTTTGACTAAAGTATTGCGTATATTTTGTTTTGTGTAGTAATTACCATATTTGTCCGTTACTTTGATGTTTTCAGTTTATGTATTTACGTATGAAACCTTTGCTGCTCATATTGACTAGGACTCCCTTTTCTGACTTGTGACTAAAACATGCTCAACTTGGGTGTAGATTCCTTCCCAGATCTGAACTTTAACTTATGAGATAAATTACATCTGTTAAGCATTTTTATTTCATGCATATTTTATTTATGCGATCCTGACCAGTTTTAACATCACTAGGATTTCCTGCTGCAGCTCCAAGAGTTTTTGTGTAGATTTTGCATGGAAGCTTACTGCAGAGGAATTGTTCATTGATATAAGAAGAGCAAGCAAGTAAAGACAGTATCATCTAATTGGTGGAAATACTGCATTGCTTTAAAGAAGAGACAAAAAGGAACAAAAGCAAAAGGCACCTCTGCTGCTCCACATGGCACAATAACAAAGAAGAGCAGGAAAACAGGTTTAAGAAAACTGACGTGATAGTTTCGCTCTCTCTGCTTCTTGGCGGGAAGCAATCAACGGCTTCAAGGGGAATTATCTCCTGAAATAGTTCATTGACTAGTTTTTATTTTTATGGAACAAAATACAATTTAAAGGGTATACCTTTATAATTCAGAAACTTTTTTTCATGTCTTTGCATAATACGATTTAATATTTGAGAATCATGTCAAGCTGAAAAAGCTGAAACAGGCAAAAGGAAACTAAAAAACAGTATGATGTGGACTCTCCAAAGATGCATGGCTTTGATTGTCTGTTAAGTAAACAGTTGCACAGCAGATTCACAACAACAACTGGGTTTTTAGACCGTTTAGTAGGATTATCTAACAAAAGCGAAGAGTCACCACACCCACATGTGAGATGCAGTCATATTTAGGTCACTTTTAGTAATGAGGTTTGCTAAAAGTTGGAGCTATTCATCTAAACTTCCACTGAACGTGCCAGCAGGGTTTCGTTGCATCATGTTCCCTTTATTCTTTGTTGGGTTAATGCTTGGTTTCGTTGTGAATGAAACCATCCAAAAGCAACAGGGATCATTTATGAATTCAAAACATTGTTTCATTGTCAAGATATAGAGATTTGTGACAGTGGCTTTGGTTCAGCTGCACAGGTTATGGTCTGAGGAGGGATCATGTTTGCCAGCACCCTTCTGCAGTTCTGTATGGACGCTGATAAGTATGTGCCTTATTTTGCAAGTTTCGCAAGCCACCATTCATGACATATGTGCTTTTGGTTATTCAGTTTCGGAACAACAGACTTCTGATAGTCTTGTTAAAGATAATTTTGTTGGTTTTACCTTGTAAGTGTTGCAAAGTTGAGCAAAACTTGACTCAGTGTTCAATATTATTGCAGTTTTCCAAGGACTTGTTCTGTCTGTAAAAATGGCTCCTACAAGCACAAATGCCTGCAAAGCCTCAAAAAATAGCTTGTGTCAAAATTAGTGGCACCCTCTAGCAATTTGTATGAAACAAATGTAAGAAATTTTAAATGTATGATCTGAATTTTTCTTTGCTTCTCCTCAAAATGGAAAAGAGAAGAGATCAAGCCATACAATAAGGCAGATCAAGTCAGTGTAGGTCTTATTAATTAGGAAATAAAAGAAAACAAAAAGAAAGAAAAGAAAACAGCTTTTTGTCTTAAGTTGCCCACATTTTCAGTGAGCAATACCTAAATCAATAAAATAGCCAAAATGGTTTTACAATGATTAACCAAAGTTCAAGGACCCAAACAGGTCCCCAACACTCACTGATTAAAAAAAAAAAAAAAAAAAAAAAAACTTCATCAAATGCTTCAGTGCAAGATTATGGATCTGCAATAAATAAACAATTTAGTGCTTTTTACATATAGAGGGTGCTATAAGGATACTTATATTTGGAGAGCAACCTTCCCAATTTAACTCGACCCAAACATGAGCTTTACACCAATAAGACATTTTAGGCTCTACCATTTTGTTTATGTGGGGACCTTCAATGCTGGTCTGAGATCATAAACAATGCCGGTTTCACACCTAAAATGGAAGTTCTCATAGGCCATTAGCTCTTTGTGAGAGCAGTTAGAGCTGTTAGACCAGCTTCATATATGATCTTTAAAAAATCACCTTTAGTAAACACCTATAAAGGGTTTTTAATACTTTTTTGGCAGGCTTCCAACTCATAAATGCATGTATTGTATAAGTCTGGACAGATTTTGATGTAAACTTCAGGTTGCCTGGCTGGCAGAGGCACACACCCCTTGAGGTGGTAATTTGAGTGTTACTTTTAACAGTGTTTTATTGTCTGTCACATATATAGTAGAAACTTTTGGCAAACTAATCTGTCATTAAACGGGCACCAGCAGGTCTGAATATTTTCTGTTCTGCTCACCATTTTCTAATATGATTTCATTTGTTTTCAGAACCTATTATGCCAGATTTATTTTAAAGTTGGGAATAAGTTTGCACTTCCTTGCTGTGAGGTTTCAGATACATTGGCATGAGAAGAGACCACTTCCACCATGACATGTGCTTTGGGTTCGTTGTGGAACAGTTTATTTTGAGAGGAATCTGATACATACTGGTTTCCTGAGGAATCAATTGTGTCATCTGATGCTCATCATTGGAGTGTGACTCTACGTGCCACACGATGCAGGTATATCTGTTACCTGGATCCTTGTCCTTCTCACACCACTCTTGATGTTTTCCTCCAGGTGGGACTTTTATATTTAATTTAATGAAAACCATAAAAGGAGTCGAGGCCAAGGTTTGCCTTGGACACATTAAAACGCATGTCTCCCAAGCTTTGATTTCAAAATCTGTGTGCCTTCTGTCCTTTCCCACACATAGCCTTTAGTTAAGTTTGCACTGATTATTGAGGCTTAAACACCTGGCAGATGTCACCCTCAGAGCTGCAAAGATCTCTGCATGGTTGTCTTCCTGACTTTGCAAAACAAAGTAAAAGGGCAAGTTAGGGCAGAGACCGGAGGTGTGTATATGTGTGAGACTTTGCTTCATTCCTACATCAATACCAGTTTGTCTGTGGCAAAGTAAACTGAAAACTTGTGATTCGGTCTGTTGAGAAGATGATTGGCTGCATTTAGCTGTCTTTCCAGGACTTTGAGATGGGCCATTTCACCCTGGACTCCCCCCCCAGCAGGAGACTGATGTATTATATTAGCAGAACCTTAAGGCACAAGAAGAAACTCTTCTTGTGCCTTAAGGCAACATTCTGTCATGAAACTTTTAGGTCTGTCTTAAAAATTAAGCTAATCTTAAAGAATCACTATCATAAGTAAACTTCAGCTATTCCATTTTTATTTTGATTCTTTTCAAAATGTGAAAAGCATTTCTATTCAGCCTTTTTTACTCTATCCCTAACTAAAATCCCCTTCAGAAGCCACCTAATTGGTAAATGCAGCCCACCTGCATTTAATTTAATCTCATGATAAATATAGCTATTTTCTGAAAGGTTCAGAGGATTGTAGAGAACAGTGAAATAACATGAAGGTCCAAGGAACATACCAGACAGGTGAGGAATAAAGTAGCTCTGAACATCTCACAGACTGGAAAATCAAAAGATTAGCACAATCCTAAACCTCCAAAGACATGGCCCTCCACCTAAATTGACTGGCCAGGCAAAGAGGGCATTTATTAGAGAACTAGTCAAGATGGTGACTCTAGATGAGCTGTAGAGAGCCACAGCTCAGGTGGTAAAGCGCTTATTCTGGCCTTAAGCCATGAGAAATCTTATTTAAGTGTTCCAGAAGTCTTGTTGGAGACATAGCAAACATGTAGATGAAGGTGATCTGATCTGATCGGATGTGGTAAAAAACTTTGAGCTATATTTAAAAATGCAAAATGTGATATGGAAATAAATACTGTTGTGGTTGTTGGTTTAGGTGTTCCACCCCAAGATTATAAGTAGTCTCATCTGGCCACCCCCCTTTGTAAACATTCTGCCCAGAAGGAAAAGGCTGTTGGCTAACTTGTTCTGGATTCAAAAAATTATTTGCCAACTAGTTTAATAAAAACACAGCAATTCCCATTATGTTCATTTGAATCTCATTTTATTTAATTTAATACATCCTGCCAGGAGTTTTATTTTTATTTTTTTTTATTGCGCTAGCCCTTGGTCTCTTATTTCATCACATTCAACATTTGTTCCAAACCCTTACTTGGTGTTTCTTAGATCTTTAGTTATTTTATCATGATCTCATATGTATTAATTTATTTTCATACAAACTAAATCCCAGTTCTGCCGCTTTCTTCTCCTGATTTTTCCATGTTTGGTGGTTTGGAAGTTCTACCTGACTGGAACCTGACTGGAATAATCACAGTCAAATCCATTAGAATGAATATCCAAATCTGAGATGTAAACACAAGTTTATTGAGGTCATAAATAATCACCACCAGGTTTCTCACAATCCAGCAGTGACAGATGGTGTCATTAATATGGACACAATTACAGAGTGAAGAACAAGTGACTGTGTGAGGCTTGTGTTGATGAGCAGCCCTGCCCCACCCATCACTACAGGCATCTGCAGTTCTCTGTGTTCTGTCATGGTAACTAGATAGGGATTTTCCTAGACTCACTTTGCTTTGTACATGCTGAGCAGCTCTCTGTTTACACATGTGGACAGAAGGCTTTTAGCAGCCGGTCTTGTTAAACTAGAGTTATGTTTTTCTTGTCTTAAAGTACCAGTACCACTCGTCCATTTTTTTGTGAAGTACTTTTGTCTGACTCATTTGTTAGGATCACAACCATGGGAATGTTTTCCATTTGCTCAGATGTCAAACATTCCTCCATGTCATGTCTGCTCAGCACACCAGGAAGTGAACAAGCTCCACACTCACCACAAATGAGTGTAAAATCTACAGATGATAAATGAACAGAAATAGGAGGATGTCACAACACCAAAGTATAGTTTCTGGAGATTTTAATGCTTCTTCAGATCATGCAAGTTCAAAGAAAAAAAGGAACATTTTGTTGTTTTTCACATCTTTGACTATTTCTCTGGAGCTGCAGGCATTTTTTGAAAACATGTTTTTAATCTTTCTTTAAACTTGGATTATTTCAGTTCACCTACTCCATCTTGTGGCAAAACAGCAAAGTTTCCGGCTCGGAAATGAACTCGAAGGAAGCAAAGAAATTCAAAGTTCTGTTAAGAGTTTTGTCAAGAAATGCTAAATGTTTAGCAATGTAATATGCAGGTGTCTCTCAATTCAAATTTAATTTAAAAGTTAGTCATTATAATAATACATTAACACAGAATAAAATATTTTAAGCATTTATTTCTGGTAATTTTGATGATTATGGCTTATGGGTAATGAAAACCAATAATAATCATAATAATTTATTATAAGAATATTTTACATTGATTGTTCATTAGTTGAAATCCATAATTATCAAAATTTCTGGAAATAAAAGCTTGAAACATAACATTCAGCATGTATTTGATCTACAAAATATATGAATGTCACTATTTGATTTGCACAAATGAACTGTATAAGCCCTCTCACTGATATTTGAATTTACTGAGTTTTTCTGTAGTTTTATATTTTTAAGTGAAAGCTGCAACACCAAGCAACCTCAGTGCCTCTTTACCTTTTTAATCCTTGCCTTTTCTCTTTCTGGGATTGTTTGTCGTCAACATCAGCAGCATCTGCTTCCTGACTGACCAATCGGGGTGAGGTAATGAGGAACAACAATGAGATTCAGGGTATCTGCTTAAGTGTGAATGGGAGGTGGTTATGTCAGGAATTAGGCTTCTGAGGATTAGTGTCTGGATTCTATTGTCTATTGGCTGTTCAGCCACTCACTGCAATGACGACATAAACGTAATCAAAACAACCCTGATTGTTTTTGAGATGTTCCTTCATCTGTTCCTCTAAAGTCTGTTCATTGAGAGTAAATCTTTACCCTTCTACACAATTTTTTGTGTATTTTACTCTAAACTTTTAGATCACTTTTATCTGAAATAGGAAGCAATGGTGGTACTTTCAACTAACAACTTAAGCTTATATTTTAACTGCTTTCCACCTGGTTTGAAGAAGGGTAAGTGAAAACAGCCTTATTTGCTTGTTGAAGTAGTTTGACCGTATTTGTTGCTTTTTTATTTAAAATTTTTGAAAAGCATTTTATTTATGTTCAACAAAGGGTTTGTATCAAGATACTTGGCTTAGAATGCTAATAAAGTTATGTGTTGGCATTTAAGGCTATTTAACTGTCGGTTTGTGTGGTTTTAAAGTGTAATTCAAGCAATGAAAAGGAATTGAAATTATGCTTACCTGTAAATAACTGATCAGTTTTGTTTTCTGCATCTGAGCAGCACCTGTAACGCTGTTACAGAAAAAGAAAGTGAAAACTGGCGGCAGTCACTAAGCTAATTCCAGTCTAATTAAAGCAGTAGAGCAGCTAAATGTAGAGCAATTGTCACGATTACATAAAGGTCTTGTGTCTGGTTGCTGATCTGAGTCCTTAATGTTTGGGGGTACAACATAAAAGTATATTTGATATTTGTTGTTATAGTTTACTTAAATGTATTTAACAAACTAAACTTATTTCACTATTAACTCTTTTTTCCCCCCTATCTTAAGATCATCTTTTGATTTTAAATTTGGATCTACATACTTCATAATTATGGATCACTTATTTCTGATGGGGTTATGATATTAGCAAAAATCCAAATATTTCACACAAGCGAAGGAATCAAAACAAATAAGTCCATCAATCATATGCAAGAAAGTGGAGTGGTACAGGAAGTAATTATTGAGCAAGCCTAATGAAATTAGTTCATTACTCTGTAGAAAAGCCTTGGTTGGTAATGACAGGCTTCAAGCTGTCTCATGTATGGAGAAACTGGTTTCATGCGTAGCTCAGGTTTGACCCATTCTTCACATAAACTGTCTTCAGCTCTTGGAGGTTCTGGTAGCCTTTCTGGTGCACTTTGATTTTCTTTTCTTTACTTCGATTAAAAAAAAAAAAAAAAAAAAAAAAAAAAAAGTATTTAAGTCAGTTAATTGACTTGGCCTTTCTAACAGTTCTTATTCAGAAATCAGTTTTAAGGTGTCCTTGCTTACATTCCTGGGATTATTGTTTAATCTTCAAATTCTTATCATGTCCCAGGAAATTTGTTTAGCCATTCTTCCTTCAGTTTTACAAAGTCCGCTTATGTCAGACTGCCCCAGGGCAGCTGTGGCTACTAGTTTGCCACCATCAGTGTGTGAATATGTGTGTGTGAATGTTTGAATGACTGAATGTAGTGTGAAGCACTTTGGGGTCCTCTGGACTTGATAAAGGACCATACAAGCACAGGCCATTTGCTATTTTCATTTATATGTTTTTGGGATGATGCTTTTGCACATGTGCTGTCATCCAAGCAGTTGGGTTTTGGTTTTATGTGACTAAACTATATTTCCCTGAGTTGCCATGTGCTCTATAGGACAACATGTTTTTTTTTCTTCAGGAGTAGAGTTTTGCACTGTGAGTGAGCATAGAAGTCATGGTAGTTAAGTGCATCACTTTCTTTGCAGCTACTGCGTTGACCAGGCCTGCACAGCATTAGAAATCTTGGGATTGTTATATTACTGGCAGACATTGCAATGGCGATATCTGTTACAATAAACCCATATTTTTCTCTCTGCTGTATTTCTCCAGTGTGCTTCCAGCACTCTCTGTGACCTGTAACATTTTGTCAGGGGTGGGATCCACCACAGAGAGACTCCAATAAACAGGCTGAAAAATTTTTTGGTATAAAAAGTTTACACTCACCACACTTAAAATGTATGAGTTTTTTCTGAACCTTTGACTGCTCTGCCAGCAACCTTATGAGGAGCACCTGGTTGTCTGGTTGTAGCTGTTTATGATGAAATTATATTCTTTCCACTATCCGAATATGACCCCAACAGTGCTCTGTGTCGCTTCCAAAAGTTTAAATGTACGCCTGTGACCAATGCTATCAGTTTTGCAACAATCAGGTTGGACTAGCTTTCTCATCATGAAATTCTTCTTGTGCACTCTTGGTTATTAGCAATTCTCTGAGGCCATCAGTTGGGACTAAAGCTTTGGATTTTAATTATTACACATAAGGGACAAGATTACTTTTTAAATGCTGACAAATTTTAGCTATTTTCTTGGCTTTCTGTCTTTTTGAGTGTTGTCTGTTTTCAGTATGCATTCTGTGTCATTCCACTTTATTACACATTATGTGCCTATTACTGGGATTGTTATCTACAACTTGTGAAGATTTGATATCAATAGTACCAATAGAAATGTATTTACTGAAAAAACAGTTTGTATTCAATACTTATTTTCCTGGTTGTAAGATCAGTTGAAGTTCTACCAATTTATTTGCACTCACTGTTCTGGTCTCTCTGTTTTGTTCATGTTTTTGTCAAAAGGAGCTTTAAATTAATGTAGAGAAATCCCACTTTCCTTTTTTTTTCCCTCCTCCAAGCTGTCCCAAAGCTAGACGATGATGACAAGACTCCACCTCCCCCGGAGTTCCAGGAGAATGTCTTTATTGAAAGCAGCAGGTCCCAGTACATGGAGAACCTTCACACCGAGGCCCTCGAAGGGCTGAAAATGATGCAGCAAGAAGGTATGCTATATATTACTAATACTTTTTACAGGAAGGGATGTTGTTACTTGTAAGAATTTGCATTGGGTCTGAACTTTTTTTTTTTTTTTTTTTTTTTTTTTTTTTTTTTTTTCCCCAGAAAACAGTACTGGAATGGAGTATCAAGATAATGAAAGCACAGTTGTACGTTTGGCACACAGTCATACAATTTTAAGAAGAAATAAATAAAATGTTTTTTTACCTGTTAAATATTTTTTTTTACATTTCATTTTATTCTAGTCAACTATGACGGTCCAAACAGATGGGGAAAGTGGGGGGTTTGTGACAGACAGCACCATTCCTGACACATCCTCTGTTATCTCGAGACAGTCATCAGTCTCCGCAAGATCGTCCCGTTCTGGACTCACCAGGCAAGGTATTGTGATATAAACAGTATTTATGTCCTTATCATACCACATGTTTCACATTTGTATTTGTTGTCTTTTACCCTAATTTTTTCCGTTTCGATATTTGTTTCATACAAACTTTGACAACCCATAATTTAGAGTCAATTTTTAATCTTTGGTCACAGTCTAGCATAACAAAATGTGGTTATCTGACTCAAGTAAGTGATGTCTTCCACTAGAGGTGCTCAGGGTTTTGGTTTTATCAGTGTCATATTTGTCACATTTCATTAGACTCAATGGGCCCAGTTTTGAAATCAGGTCTACTAACCAACAGAAATAGGGTTTGATATAAAATCTTAAGTGAATACGAGAGTGAATTCACTTGTAAATGAAATTTGAGCATTTTAATGGTTATTTATCCCAGCTATTCATCAAAAGTTATGCAATGTAAGTACCTAAAATACAGTGATTTGGAAGAAATGGAGGTAGTTTGGGATAAAATGTGCATCTGAATGCGCAAAGAGAATAAATGACCCAGAACATTTATACCAGGTCAGTGTTTATTTTTAACTCATTTCAAGGCACATTACAAAGAACCAATCTTAGTTATTTCATCATAAATACAACTTGTTTATGTCAGCATTAAAAACTATTTTAAAAATAGCTTTGATTATTGCTATTTGATTCATTACATTCATCCCTGTCTCATGGATACATATTTTGAGAAAATAAAAGCATCTGTTTATTTTCAAATTCCTCATCTTCTGTTTTTTCAGCATCAACATTCAGACCACTGAACTCTGGTAAAAAGTCAGAAAAAAACAAGACACGGAGACGTCACCGGAGAACGGTTGCAGGGATTCCACGACATGTTCAGAAAGAGCTTGGTATGCAACTAATCTTTTAAAAAACATACATATTTTTTTTTGTCTTTTGCCCGTTAACAATTTGGGCTTTTTTTTTAAACTTCCATCAGGTTTGGATAGAGTGGGCTGGACGGTAACTCATCGGCTGGATGAAGAGCAGCTTTACAACGGAGATATGGATAACAGCCCTGTAACTGATGGGCCAGAACAAGAAGTGAAATCATCAAAAGAATCTGGTGCCAGCCTTCAAGCCTCAAACATCATCCATCCACTTAGTAAAGAGAAGGTGGCACAGATGAATGCCGCCCATGCTGCTCATAGAGATGACCTGGCCCTGCTGCACCGTCTTACTCCTCACTCTGAAGATGAGCGAAGGCCTCGGTCGTTGGCGGTGCCATGGATGACTACTGCATCCAGTCTTCAACAAAAGCTCCCTAGCCCAGTCATGACCATGTCGCCACAGGCTGCATATATGTCCAAAATCATTCCCAATGCTGTGCTTCCACCCTCCATTGACGTGGTGGAAATCAGCCGCAGTCGAAGTCGCAGCAGTGTGCGCACAGTCAGCAAGAGCAGCCTGCTGGTGTCCAGCCCAGCTCCGTCCCGTGCTTCGTCTAGAGCCTCTTCATCTAGAACCACTTCCTCCAACATCACCTCTGCCTCCCGGTACAACGGTCCTACTCTATCTGACACCTCCTGTTGGAGCAGCTCAACTTCTTCAGAGACTTTGGTATCTGAGTCTTCAACCATCTCCAGCAGCAGCACCCCTAGACAAAAAATGTCTCATAATGTAGATACTTCTAAGGAGTATAAGGTTAATAGCAGTAATGGCACCAAGGTCCTAATTAAGGGAGAGCAGAAGGATGGGCAGTTTGTGCGTAGCCTTTCTGTCATGAAGTCTAAAAAAGCCCCACCTCCTCCGAGTCGGTCCTATTCCCTCCACAGCAAGATGAAACGGCGATCACAGGATCTGGTAGAGCTTGCAATAGA
Source organism: Anableps anableps (assembly GCA_014839685.1). Lineage (NCBI taxonomy): Eukaryota > Metazoa > Chordata > Actinopteri > Cyprinodontiformes > Anablepidae > Anableps > Anableps anableps. Next base: position 21,472,481 of record CM026080.1, on the reverse strand, counting down.
ACCATCAGCCCTGAGTAAGGAAAAGGAAAACCAGATATCTGGGTCATCCCCTACATGTGTAGACAGCCCTGGTTATCATGGAGATACCAGCTCTCTGGATGACTCTACAGGCTCCACATCATTCACTTTTAAGAAAACTCAGCTACCAGCATCAAAAATGGAGGATTCAAAAAAGGATGCAGCAAAAGATCGTAATGAAGTTTCAAAAGAAAAGCAGGAACAGTTTCAAAAGAACAAGCACACTAGGTTATTGTCTCCATCCAGTGGCTACTCCAGTCAAGATGCAACATCCCCACATCCACCCCCCAGCACATCTCCAAGGCACAAGGGGTTCTTAACAAAGCTTCAAAAGTTATTCTCAGGGCCTAACTCTTCTAGTTTGGCTCCAACCCTCCCGACACAGACAGAGGTTGCTGAAAAAGTTAACTCCACCTGTGAACCTAAACACGACACAGTCAGTGTCAGCCCCTCCGTTCAGACCCTGAGAGAACTCTTTAACATCCCTCCCCCACCCAAAGTCCACGCCCCGCCGCCTCCTCCCCCTGAGGTATGGGCTCACAGTAAACGTACATTTGAGTTACTCCTGGGACCTCCAGCTCCTGACAACATCTATGCCATCATAAAGAAGAATCCAAAGGACAGGAGACAACAGAGACAGTCTCCCTCGGTTTCTAGAGAAGGATCTGTAAAGAGCTTTGTGGTAGAAAGAAAACACAAGAACACAGCAGTAACAGTGGAGCCTATAAATGAATCGCTAGATGCAAAGAAAGTTCAGGAAAGTGTTATTTTAAGTGCAGAAATTAATAAAGAGAAGATTGAAAGATTGTCTCAGAATGGAGATTTGAAAGGAAACCGTAAGGAAGAGAAAGTGAGAGTATGTGACGTGTTAAATGGGATGTTAGTGAAAGCTGTAGAAAAACAGGAGGAAAAAGGTCAGAAAACTTCCAGTCATGTTACAAAGGGAATGACAAATACTGGTACATTAACCACCATTTCATTAGTGAAAATTTCTTCATCATCGGTGGGCAGTCCTCTCCAGCCCAACGCCATACAGACCACTGGAGCTTCCAAGTCAGTACAAGTTGTTTCGCCTGAATCGTCCTGGCCTCCCCCTCCTCCACCAATGGCTCAGGTTAGCATCAGTGGAACGGATGGGCTAGATTTTCCACTTCCACCTCCCCCATTCTTTGGTGGGGAGGGACAGGTTTCACCTAATGTAACCAGTTGTGGTGGCAATTCATCACTTGGAGCTGTGTTTAGTAGACAAGATGTAAAAGGACAACATATTAAGGTGACAGCACATGCTGAACTGCAGGAGATGGTGCCTCCATCACCAGGTATCCCTCCCCCCCCATCCTATACTGCTCCCTGTGCACCAACCGCTGAGATTGAAAAGGGCTCTCTCCTACCAAATGAGTCTCCAGTATCTGCTTCACCAGTTAAAGAAGTCAATCTTCTGCCAGCTGTAGAAGTTTCTACTCTGCCCCCTAAAGACTTTACTCCTCTATATACTGAAGAAACATCTCAGTCCACTGAACAGGAGCTAGATCCTCCAGACAAGAACATCCCACCAAAACCTGAAACTAAAGATTTACCTAACAGTATTTTAATCCCCCATCAGAGTATTCCTCCCCCTCCTCCTACAGAGCCTCTGCTCAAACCTTCAACTGATGATTCAGGAAATGATGAGGCACCAATTTTACCACCATCTGAGTTCAGAAACGCTTCTTCACTGAATGAGGAAGAACTCACTCCCACTCAACCTATTAACATTCCGTTGCCTCCACCTTTGCCAGCACAGGTTCCTTCAAGCAGTAACCATCAATCTGATCCTCTTAGCATAGAAAGCCAACACCAAGCGACAGCCTGTACATCTGATGTACATCGGGAACAAACTACTGTTATTACCCCGTCCCTCTTGAAAATGGTCAAGCTTCGGTCTGTTGACCACAGTCCTGAACCCCCTGAAACTCAAGAGCAGGCCTCTTCTAAGGGTGTCCACGAGGAACCCCCTTCCATTATAACATCATCACTTCTGCAGATGGTTAAGCTTCGGTCTGTGAACAACAGCCCTGAACCCACTGAAGTTGCCACAGATGTAAAAGAGGAAGCAACACCATCTTTTCTTCAAAAGGTAAAGCTTCGGACCATCAACAACAGCCCCGAACCATCTGAAGCTGCCAAGGATGCAAGCGAGAAATCTGTGTCCAGTGTCACCCCATCCTCTCTGCAGTCGGTCAAGCTTCAGGCTATTAACAGCAGCCCTGAACCCCCCGAATCGGCCAAGGATGCAACCGAGGAATCTGTAAGCAACAGTCCTGAACCCCTTGAAGCTCAAGAGAAACCAAAGCCTGAGGCCCCAGTGAACCAACAGTTTCCCAATAAAGAGCTCCCAACATCGTCTTCCAGCAGTGAGGCTCCTCAGAAGCCTATCAGAAAATCTCTGATCATGACCTCTCCCGCACCCACATCTCCACCTGCCACCATCTCCTCACAACCAACTCTGCCCCAGTCTCAGTCTGTTATAGTTCCACCTACAACTTTACCAACCATTGTCTCTCCAGTGAAAAAGTCTCCACCTGCCACAACCTCTTCTGGCTCCATGAACCTGCAAGAGGCCATCCGCCTCAGGACAGCCGCCAGATCAAAAGAGGGTCCTGCTTCTCGCCTCTCACCTTTGTCCCCTCTAGACTACCTTAAATCACCGACCAGTACTGCAAGCTTTATCTTCTCCAAAAGCAACAAGAAGGTAGTAGTTGAGACAAAGCAAAAGCAAGAGGAGAAGGAAAATGTGCAAACCAACATGGATGATTTCACTATGACAAAGGTGACGAGTGAAGGAGAGTCGAAGATGGGAGGGAGAGTGCCACCACCTGTTGCAAAAAAACCGAAAGCAAAGAGTAAAGAGGCTGAGACCAGTGATGCTGTGTAGCAAACTGCAGGTCAGAAAACACATCAGGATGGTCTCAAAGGTAAGAGACCATTGAAAAAATATTTTAGTTTGTGTTTCAATGAACACAGTTTTTGCCATGCACAGAGCTACACTGCTTTAATGGCCAACATTCAAATCAGCTGTGTTATAGTCCAACCCCTTTTGCACGCTACCAGTCTTATTTTATCTGTCCTTTCCATCTGCAGATACCACAGAGGAAATAAACAGGACAGCAGGTACTGTTCAGGGAAGGACGTCATCAGCATGATTGTGAAGTCTGAAGGAGACCTTGGAAGGACTAAAAAACACTGACTTATTTTTAATGAAAGTGTTTGAAAAACAAATGGATTTGAATTGATGAGGGTCTTATTTTCAGAATGTATGCATTAAGACATTGAATTTCATGCTAATGGTGTGGGTCTTAATTTTCATAAGTATTCATTCTGCATTTTAGAGAAAGCAAATGTATATTTTCCTTGCCAGAGGGACTTTTGTGCTTCAAGATGTGGAGGATATACTGCCCTCTAGTGATTACACCACTTAAAATATGTCCTGCTGAATCGAAGCTTTTGCCTTTGCTTGTACTAATGGGATCTTTGGGAACTAATTTGTGTGTTTATATAACTTTTTGTTTATTTAACATATCTAATAATTATGGATGTGTTCCACAAAGTTTTGTATATTTTCCAAAAGAGTTTCCACACCAATTATTTGTTAAAGAATATATATTAAGTTATTTCTGTCGTTTCATCGGAGTCCCTAGAGAAGAAATCACTCAGTGCAAAGAATATTGTTTAACTTTGTTTGTGTAAAGGACCAGTAGTCATTTGTCATATCAGATATCTCCAATTTTTAAGATCTCTATGACAAGGTCAAACACTAAATAAGCACATAAAGCAAGTAATTATAAAGCCCATTTCCTGCTGCTTTCAGTTACTGATGATGGGGGCAATGCCTTTCCCTCACAGTTCAAACTTATTTTTGTTCAAAATGGATTTAGAGGCTGTAATTGATATCATTTATAAAGAAAATTAAACTGTACAAATCAGTGTGTAATTTTAATGTCTATACCATAAGTTCTGTGGAAAAACTACTTGAGCCTTACAAATTCACATATCAGATTATAAAATAAATTTAAAGATAACCTGTGTAAATTGGGGGGAAACTATCCAAACCAACCTGGCTCCATGTAAAAATATCAGCCTCAGACCTTCACACTACCACATTTGAAGTTAGTCTTTTTCTGAAATGCTGTTTTACACCAAACAGGATGCAAAGCTTCCAAAATTTTATCTAAAAGATCAAAGACAAATGTTAGCTGAGTTTAGTTTTTGCTCTGCAGGGAATTTTTGTTTTCCCATGGATGCCATTTGACTGGTCTCTTTCTTGTTAATCATAACCACTGACCTGAAATGATGGAATTGAAGCATGCAGTACTGTAGATGTTCTGGGTTCCTTTGTGACCTCCATGGCGTGGTGTTGATCCACTTGGAGTATTTTTGAAAGGATAGGCTATTGGAGGTTAACCTCAGTTCCATTATTTTCAGTATTTGAGAATAATTGCTCCAACTTAGAAATCTCACATGTTCTCAGTGAATTTAACAAAATTTGATAAGTTATAGGTTATTGACTTTAAATTTAAGTCATCACAAGACACTTTAGTCATTGAATTTGATCATTTATTGTGCACAAGTGAGTCAAAAATCAGTGCAATCCTCAAGCAGATGGCTTGTCTATTATCTACGTCCATGTGAAATACCATGTTTCCTCCTGTTCATCCACCATACTGTCTTCATTTCTTCCTTGCATCATCCTGTCCTTATCCCCTTTACATGCTTGTTTCTTCATTTTTCCTTCTTTGGGGATGGAGGGCTTCAGCCTACCTTCCAGGCCAGCCTCTGTAAACACCTCCTTCAGCTGCCCCCTTGGATGCAGCAAATCATCTTTCTTATGGTTTACAGGAATCATCAGCTCAGTGATTTTATCTTCACTTGCCTCAAAAGTGTCCTCTCCTTCTGCAAGCTCTGAAAAATCATACTGCTCATATCCTGATACACCCTCCCCAAACTCCTTTAAATCTGATAATTTAGGTTCACTCCACTTGTGCTTCAAGATGCCCCTACTGTCAGCCAACTCCTCTAATTCTGGTTCCATTATTTCTCCATAGATGGTTTCACCTTCTTCAAGCCATCCATTATTTTCCTCATCATGCTTTTCACCAACGGCACCCTCCCAAAGTTTCTGATTATCATTTAGGTCTTTGTAATGTGGTTCGTCTTCATCTTCTATTCCCCTACTTTCTGCAGATGGGCGTATTTGTTGGTGCTCATTCTCAGCTGTGTGTGGTTGATCTGAGACCAGTAGTGGCCTACTGATAGCAAAACCTTTGGAGCAAAAGACCAAAAGTGTCACTTTAGGGTTTCAAGTCCACTTAAACTAAAAAAAAAAAACAAACAAACAAAATAGGTACAAAGTATTGCATTTTTACTGATAATATATTTTGAATGATAGCTAATTGACTTATTACTAGGCCTTGTGTGTAGCAGGCTTAATTTCTTTGTGATGATGACACAGCAATGTTTAAAGATGGATCAACATTTTAATAAAAATGAGGGGTTTTTTTACCCTAACAGTCCTGCATATCTTGGTCAATGTCATGACATTTCAAAGCATGTATGGTGTGTCATGCAGGAGAAATCCAAGTAAAAATTTCATTAAAAAGCAGAAATTTCTAATACATCTCAGCAGAAATTGACTCTTCAGAACTAACAAACCTTCCAGTAATGCTCTCCGTGGTTTAGAGGTCACACATAGTGAGTCACAGCACTCACATATAGAGTCCTGACCAGTAAGTGCTCGCCATCTGTGAAAGAAAACTGTGATAATTTACCTGCAAACAGTGGATCAATAGATGTGAAGCCTCCATTTTTAAAAGAAATCACTGTTCACCTGTGGTCTTGGTAGGTGCAGGATTTTTGAGTAGGTCCTGGACCCCCTGATGTAACTGATAACTTGCAAAGAATGCTGACCTAAAGAAGAAGCAAAATTACACTAATCACTAGCATATTTAAAAAGATAAATCTGTGCCACCATTATTTGCCATCACCTTAGTGTCAGGGTCAGCGGTAAATTGGAAGGTCCTCAAGGAGAACCTCAGGGTCTTGTCAGTCTGAGAAACAAAATGCGAGGATCCAGGTTCATGCTTGCTGTCCAGCATACACCTGTGGATTCAAAATGAAAACATTTACATCAAATATACAACCAATAACCTAAATTATTACTTTTCATGAATACAAACCCAAAGTTATCTATAAAGGTGTATTTGAGGGAGGATTTGTTGCCACTAGATGGTGCTGCATAGCAGCTGTTGATGTATAACTTTAATCCAGGAGGTAGGTGAGGTGCAGAGACTTGGATGTTAACAGTTTGTCCCAGCAGGTACACATGAGACTTGGCTGGTGTTCTCCATGAATCTGAGTCATTTAGAAAAAAAAAAAAAAAAAAAAAACAACATGAAAGAAATATTCAGAATTTATCTCAGTTAAACAACAAAACAATGAATTTAGGCCTTTAACACATTCATTAAAATAACAGGATTTCTAATCTTTGGGGTCGTTAATGGTGTTTAATACTTTTTAAAAACATTTTTTCCACATGCTCACTCAGGTGGACAACATCCATTTAGTCTTGGGTTTGACATAAATATACAGTGAACAAATGTAAAGTGGACACACAACACATGTTTCTGTTAAAAAGGAATAAATATGGGTTCTTTCCTCACAGTTACTGATACTGAAATATTTTCATGAATATTGGGTAAAAAAAAAAAAAAAAATTCGAAACTTTAGATAAAATAAAGCAATTGAAGCATGTCATTTGCCATTTCTTTACAATGTAAAAATCAATACTTCAGAATTTGTGTGTGTATATATCAGAGGTTAACTGAAAAATATTGCAACTGTAGTTACACTATGGAAGACATTCCACTGTATAACCTTCACAAGGAGGATAAGCCACAAAAGCCCACAGCTGGTTGTTCATAGTGTTTTATCTGAGGAAAAATCTGCAAAAGCAACAGGGATAATTATGAAGCAAAGATAATCCAAGAATCTGGGTCAGATTGACACAGCATATGGACTCTGGCTGGAAGTGATGCTTCAAGAGCCACCACATGCTGACACATTGAGGAAATGGATTAAAAAAAAAAAAAAAAAAGTTCCATTGCTTGTGTTAAGCCACTTTTTAACCAGAGAAATCATTAAGACCATTTTACCTGGGCTAAGGAGACCTAAATTTAAATTAGCATTTATTAAGATGTGAAAAAGCCCAGAGTCTGGAGGGGGAGTGGGGAAACACAGGGTCCAAACTGGTTGAGGTTCAGTGTAAAGTTTCCAGTCAGTGATGATTTGAGGAGCCATGTCACACTTTGTGGAACGAATATATGCTTCACAATTTGTGTTGAATTACTGAAATAAGTCAAATTTTCAATGATATTTTTATTAGTTGAGCTGCACCTGGTTTTCAAGAGTTGCCTACAATGCATGAATGAAGAGGCTGATAGGAAAACTTAATTTTACCGTCCATTAAATTGATCTGGAACTCCATGGGACGTCCCTTCAGTTTTTTACGCAGAATAACAGTTTGCCATGTAGGCTGCACCGCCAACTGGTAGACGGAATGGTCTCTACAGGATAGGAAATATGGAAGTCACTTGCACTTTCATGCAAATTGCTATAAAATCAAGAGAAGCAGCTCTAACCTTTGATAATGACATTCAATGTTGACATCGATTTGGTGCGCTCTGCTTGGGAACCGTTTTGAAGACGGTTCATAGCGGAGCACGTATTTGTAGACCAGATAACCGTGCGGGAGCTGTGCGAAAGACAATTAGAAATGGCTCTTTAATGCACAGAGTCCCACATATGGATACAAGCTTACCTCCCGCACTGCATCACACGCTGTCAGGGGATAGGTGAAGAGCAGGTCACCCTGCGGCCTGAGGACCCCGTTGCTTCTGCAGTCGCTGCCCAGCGTCAGCTCCTGCGCATCTGCGCCCAGACCATAGAAAGCAGGTTTGACCCGCACTACAAAGTCCGAAGGGGAGCAGGTGACAGAGACGTCCGGTGCGTACATCAAGTCCGCCTGGATCCTGGCCCCTGGCTCCACAGGAAGCAGAGAGGGGGTCACCAGCTTGTAGGAATGAACCGACCTCTCCCACCGGAGCTGAGACAGAGGAAGTGTACGTCTGGAGAGCCTTTGGATGGAACGTTTGTCATCTGTGATAGACGGTTTAATGAATTTAAACACTTTTCTCCGTGTGGTAGATAAAGATTTATGTCGGTCCGGTGAACAGCAGATGATGTCAAGTGATAAAACACAAATAAATGAAATTATAAAAAGATGCCACTTTGTTTTCATCGCAACAGACCGCTTTGTTCCTGCCTTTCACCTTCAACTCGCGCGTTAAAACGCTCCAGTCACAGCTGCAGGTAATTATGGGACAGATCAAACTTCCTGTTGCCCAAAAAGAAAAAAATGTAGTGGCGGTAACGCATACCAAATGTTTCTTGCCAACCGCCAATAAAAATCAACAAGAAGAAAAAGAAAAATTTGGCTTCTGATTCCGTATCTAATTTATCTGAGTTTATTTTTTAACCATTTTTCAGCATCATCTTAGTATATAAACACAGTTAAACTATCGTAATTTATCTCCAGCATTAGATTAAAATATGAAGCTTGTTTCTCTCCTAATTACAGAACACTAAGTGAAATTGTTTGAAAGTAAAACCTTCATCCCCAGACTGTCACTGGAGAGTATTTCCATTTTTTTTATTTTTTCCCTTGTTACTATTTCCCCCCAAAAGTTATTGATTCCCTGCTCGTATAAATCTTTCTTGCTCAGTGGTCTTCGAAGTGAAGAGCTATTCAAAGCTGTTTCTTGTATGTGTCTGGTTGTTGCATACATATAAACCACTTCTTAAGGGACTCCAGCATGTCAAGCTATCTACTGCCGCCTAAAGGCCAACTAGTGTAAGGGCATAGAAAATTTCTCATTTTCTATGTGCTCATTTCCTGTAGCCAAAAAAATGGTAAAAATCATCAGGCCCTTAAAGGGGACATCATGCATCACTTTTATTTATTATTATCATTATTATTATTATTTTTTTTTTTACCAGTATATGTACTACACTGTCTGTACTATGTTGAGCAGTACATGATCCACTAGGAGGACAGTGGAGCTAATATTTAAGTGAAATTAAGATAATGTAAGAGACAACACTTATGAATGTCTCACAGAAAAGGAAGGGCTGGGATATACCAGCTGTATCTTCAAGTAGTTTCAAGTGTCTGTTTAAAAGACTCAAGAATCCATCTATACAACACATTACCTCAGAAATACAACTGAAAATGCAACAAGAAAGGCATTAGCAGTAAAACACTAGAAACAGACATCAACTAACGCTTTCTCCATTTTCCTTGAAATACTTTTAAAATTCAGTTATCCAGTTAAGCTGTACTGCTTTGATCCAATTGCAGTTTGTTGTAAATTACAGCAGTGTAGATGTGTTTCAGGGCCATTTCACATGAAGTAAAACATTCTTTTAATCAGTTTCAACAATTTTTATTTAATGATTTACAATTTTACATTAAACATTTTAAATGATTGAAGTATTGCTCATGGATGTCATATTTACAATTTTTATACATAACATACATCTTCATAGATCTTCAGTTTGTACATGCACACCAAGAAAATCAGTGGGACACATGTGTTTCATTCAGTGGCATTTAAAAATCCTAAAGGAATACCACAGTCTTTAATCCTTCTTGTAAAAGCAGCTTGTTTAACTTTTACCTTTAGAGAGTTAGAGTTTTTTTTGCTCCACTCAGTTGTTGATAAATTACATATGTACATGGGATTTCATGTGTACATAATAATCCCTTAGACAGCTCATTTAAATAAATATTTAAATAAAGCCTTTCCCACTCTTAGTGAGAACATGACCTCTTAAGCTCATGCTGACTTTGCTGAGAAATCACACAAAGAGTCAGTCAAAAGAAATCGAAAGGCCATTTTGCATCACCAGAAAGCCTTCACCTAATAAATAAAAAGATCTAACTTCAAGCATAAATCTCATAGTAACTGCCTATATCCGAACTCAAATATAGGTTTTATTTCATTTGGTACAAAAATGCCATTTCACCTTCAGAAAATTCAAGTATGTAAAGCATGAAATGTTCTTCCGAAAACAAAAAATGTAGACAAAACTCACTGAAAACTCAGTGAAAGAGTGCTTGCAAACCCCGTGAACAAGAACTGATAAACGCTAAGAAATAGTAAAAATCAAAGGTAACATCAGACTCCTGTCTGCATGTGTGACAGTCAGGTCTTACAAACCGATAAATAAATATATCATAAACTACAACAACACAAGATCAAGTCTGTGACTAGGATTTGGCGAGGTAAAGCAGACGAAGGAGAAAGGGAGTGTAACGAGGAAAGCTGATGGATTTTAGCTTCAAATAGAACCAGAAAAAGAAAAAAAAATAGTGGAACATCTCAGTAAACAATAAATCTTTGGGAAAACATGACGTTGACATATGAAAAGAGCCAAGTGACCTGTTTAACAATAGATGAAGATAAATAAAGGCTTAGCTGGCAATTTGGCTCCATGGTGATGAAACATTTTTTTTTATGCCAACGTTTTGTTGTAGTTGAATTCAGTCAAAGCTGGTGGAAAAGGCAACAAACAATATACTTTGGCCACTAGAGGGCACCATGAACCCACGTGATTTCAAGTATAAAGTAGGTTTAGTGATAAGGCAGCTGTGTTGGTCTGGGGTCTTCTAGCTGCCCTGTTAAGTGTCAAAAACAGCTGCTACACACTGCTCCTCAGTTCTGATGTTTCTGATTCGGAGTCCCTGTTAGGAGGGCGGAAAACAACCACAAATCAGAAACACAGACAACGTAAATGTGAAGTAGGCATAAAGATTGTACTGCATCACGTTACTCCTCACTTACAACAAATTCTGCAGTAGTTTGCGGTTGCCTTGCCTCCTTTCCTCATCGATGGGGTAGGTCTTGATCACCAAAAGTCCGATGACAATGAGGATGATGGGTACAGGAGAGACCAGGACCTTCAGGGTTGAACTGACCGCCTCAGGCTGGGAGCACTTACCAGTCACATACCCTGCAAATCTGCCAAAATATGCAGCAAGAAGGAGGAAAAGTTGAGCTGATGTGTGTACAGTTTGGTTACATGAAGGATTAAAGAGCACATGACTAAAGCAGGGTTGGAGATTACACGGCACCTTGCAAAAGTATTCATACCATTTGAACTTTCGGATTTCAGTTTTTGTTACGACTAAAATCATCCATTTATTTTAAGGGGTTTATGTGACAAAGTAGTGCATACTATATCTGTGAAATAGAAGAAAACTGATACATGGTTTTCAGAAGCATATGCATTCGTTTTCCTTTAATTACCTTAAAATAAAATACAGTGCAAACAATGGGGTTCAGGAGTCAGCGAATTTGTGTACAATATCATCTCAGTGTGATATGTGAAGGCCTAAGGGGCTTGTTGGAGAACATTAATAAACCAGCAGCATCATGAAGACAAAGGAACACAGCAGACAGGTCAGGGAGAGTTACGTAGACATTTAAAGCAGGGTTAGGTTATAAAATAGACAGTCACACACTCCACAAATCAGACTTTCACAGAAAAGTGGTTTGAAGAAAGTGGCTGTAAAGAGTACAAGAAGTCCAGTTTAAAATTTGCCTCATGCCATGTTAGAGACACAGCAAGTGGAAGAAGTTGCTTTGGTCAGATGACAACAAAATTCAGCATTTTGGCCTACATGCAAAAATACTGTCTGTGGTGTCAAACTAACACTGCATATCACACTAGAGATGCACTGATATGAAAATTTGGGCTGATGCCAATATCCGATATTAATATTGCCGTTACGGCTGATAGCTGTATCTAACGATTTTAGATATATTTCACTACCCTTTTGAAACCTTGAAAGAAACCGACCACACCGCTGACTTCACCACTGCTTCAGTTAAACTCCCCACAATCCTGCGCTGCATCACCACTAGTGTCACAAGATCAAACAAACACCACATGACCAACCTCCTTCACTCCCCCTCCAGAAACAAACGGCAACGAGATGACTAATATTGGCCGATACCGATGTTAGTGCTGATATATCGTGCATCCCTACGTCACACTGAACAGATCAACATCAACGAGAAACATGGTGGTGGCAGCATCATGCTGTGGGAATGCTCTTGTTCAGCACAGACAGGGAAGCTGGTCAGAGTTGATGGAAAGATGAACAGAGCTAAATAGAGGGCAATCTTAGGAGAAAACCCGTTAAAGGCTGCAAAAAACTTAAGAATAAGGGAGAGGTTCACCTTCCAACTGGACGACAACCCTAAACATACAGCAGGAGCTACAATAAATAGTTTAAAATGAAGCATATCGATGTGTTAGAATGGTCCACACTTTAGTTTAACTGAAAATATGCTGCGGAACTTGAAAATTCCTAATAACAGACCCTCTCCACCCATTTTGACTGACGTTGAGCTATTCCGCAAAGAAGAATGTGGAAAACATTCTGCAGATCAGCCAAGTTGGTTGAGACATACCCAAAAAGACTTGGAGCTGTAATGGCAGCAAAAGGCGGTGCTAAAAAGTATTGATCCAAGGGGGCTGAATACAAACGCACGTCACACTTTTTAGATTTTGTTATTTTAACTCAGACTACATCTCATTTTCCTCCAACTTCACAACCATGAACTACTTTGTCTTGATTCATCACATGAAAATCTCCAAAAAGTATATCGAAGTTCCTGGTAGCAACATGACAAAATGCATTCAATTTAAAAAAGTTCAAAGGTATGAATGTTTGTACGTGCAAAGTGCTGTATTTTCAAAGGTTAGAGAAAGTAATTTATCTAAGGATAATCCAGGAGATAACAGTAATAATGAGCAGATTTACTTTAAGCTGAGAGTGGAAATCCCCAGAGACAAGCCAGATGCAAACTTGATGAAGAACACATAAAAAGAATAGAAGAGGGCTTCATGACCGTGGACATCTGGATTTTGGACTTTGAAGTCATCCACAACATCTGGAAGCATTGACCTGAAAGGACAAACAGGATTTAGCTCACGATATAGCGATCAGAACGAGGAAAAGGCGGTGTGAGTAAAACTGGCTCCTTACCAAGGTAGGAGGAACGCTGCTGCCACACTCACACCTGCTCCCACAGAGACCAAGTAGGAAATGACCAGGTGGCTCTGGATGGAGACGATCAGGATCATGAAGGGTACTGCCCACTGCAGGAACACACAGAAGTAAGTCAGATTATTGTCCTTATTTAGCACCATAATCTGATGATTTCCAGATTATAAAAGTACAGACCAAGATGCCGCAATACGTCGCTGTTTTCTTCCCAAACCGAGTCAGGAACCACTGCCACCATGGGATGGTAAAAGTTCCTGATAGCTGGAAGAAATATGAGGAACATTTGTTATATGTGCAATCATAACAGCAAAAACAGCCATGACAAACATTTGAACTTGGATCAGGACATTCCTCATTTAAGATGTTTTTGTTCCTTTCCACTGACTTCAAGAATGATAAATTCACAGTTGCATCTATGAAGAAAAAAAGGCAAATGTTGCCGTACTAGTGGACTAAAGTAACCAAACTATAGAGGAGAACAGGAAAGAATGTACAGTCCCCTTAAAAACGTTTAAGACACTACAAATATCCAGACTTTTAGTTTGTGGACTTGAAATGTGAAGAAAAGGGGCCAAGATAAGAAAGCCTGGAGAACTTGAACAGGTTACAAGATGGTCTGGTTGCAAGATATGAAGAAATGCGGGATGACTTGAGACTTTTGCACAGGACTATACACAAGGGAAAGCTGATGGGCTGCTTTTAGAGTCTATTTATGAAATCACACTTTTTAGTATCTCTTCCTCTGAAAGACATTAGAAAAAGCTGTACTTAACCCAATACAGGACTTATAAAAACAAGAACAAAAATATAACTGTTAGATGTACAAAGGTCAAAAAGGAGCTTTTATAGTGACTTAAATAAAAGCATCTCTAAGAAAAACTCTGTTGTTCTCTTAAGATGGCCACCTATTGCCAACTAAATACTGAAGTTACATAACTATGTGGGAGAAAACCTTCAGATCTAAACTCAGGAATAATTATGTTGCATCTCTCACGGTGATATCAAAGAGAGAGAATCAAAACATCGAGGACCTGTCCTCCAATTTTAGACGTTTGGAGGTTTTTGGAAATTGTTTCAAAGAAGATAAACACTAAAGACTAAAAATCAGTTTCTACTCAGCATCACTGATAAGTTAAAACCCATTTCCAAAAGGCAGCTGCAGAAGTATGAAAATACTCATTGTTTTTTAATGATTAATCTTAATTTTTTTTTTTTTTTTTTTTTTTTTTTTTTTTTTTTTTTAAAGGGGTAATATGATTATACAACGAATAACCTTAATATATTTTAAAAACAAAAATTGGGAGCAGATGACAATACTGATAGGAACTGACCTACAATTTCCTCTCTTCTTTCCCACTTTCATCTTTGCAATCTGCCTACCACTGCCCATAAACATTAACACAACTAAAACCATCAATAAAACATAAAAATGTGTCAAGGACAATAAAAGTCCAACTAGCGTAACAAACACCCGGAGCGCAAATGCATGGTACTTTAAATATAAAATGCTACTAAATGTTCCATCCAAGCAAATCTAGATACCGTGACATCGACTGGACGCAGTTTTGCTGCCAATGGTACTGACACACTGCACAAAGTGGATGAAAAAAATAGAGATTAAGGACTAAATGGGCAGAAACTAATTAATTTAATTCAACTACTAACTCTCCCAGAAGCTTGTTGGTGGCTCCAAAAAGCAAGTGGTCAAGGTGCAACGTGCTAATTGACATTCAACTAAATATTACCAGTAATTAACTGTAATCTTGACCCTGTGGGGATCAGGGAAAATCCACAATGAATTAAAGCCTGTGCACCCAATTCTCATTTATCCAATTCACTCAAGTTGGAGTAAAATCATCCCCCCTGGAAAAAAAAAAAAAAAAAACACTCTTAGGAAAATATTTAGCAAGGAACAACCTTGGAAGGCCAACAAACTTTAGATGTAAAGCAAACTAATTGTAGGAAAACCTTCCACTTTCAAACCCCCCCCCCCCGCCCAATATACAGTATGCAAAAAGCTTCAGCTTCCAATCACGAGGAATAGCAGCAGAACAGAAAGCTATGAGTAAAAGATGGAGAGGAGTGAACAGGCCAAGGCTGTACTGTGAAGAGTTGCCTAGTAACAGAGGCTCCACTCCACGTCATCTCTCCCCACTCTTGCAAACGCAAAGTAAGCATGTGGGAAACCACCCCCCCCTCATGATCTTAAACACCCATGAAACTGTAGTCTCTCAGTCCACAGTGTTTTAGAGTGAAAAAATGTCTGAGAATCAGCCCAGAATAAGGTTTCAGTCAGGAATTACGTCCTCTAAATGCTTAACCCTGATAAGGGCCGTTACAGGAAGGGTCCTTGAGTGGAAAAATTAGAAACACTCACCATGATGACCAGCAAGATATTCTGAAAGTCCTTCCTGTGGCCCAGAGCGTGGGTGATGAAAAGAGCAAAGTTTCCTTCCAGCAGCTGTAAAACGTTAAATTATTATATTATATTATATTATAAAACAGAGTTTTAGATGTAGATTATAAACCAAATACCGGATTCTTTTCGCAGAAACCTAAGCTGAACAGAAATCCTAAAAGGCTTAAATAAAGAAAGCATTAATAATTTTTACCATGAAGGCCAGAGATGTGAAGAGGAAGCCGATCACCAGTTTGACATAAGGTCCGTGACTCACGATCACCCACAGGCCTTGACGGAAGGTGAGAGGCGGAGTTGAGGTTTTCCAACTGCTCTCTAGAAGACAACAAAAAATAAATAAATACAATTCCAACTCTTTAAATATGTGCCCGCCACATTTTTTAATTGAAACTTTTAATCTATGAACAATGTGAAAACAAGAAGTTAGAAGACAGGCATCTTTGTTTCCAGCTAAACATTTAAAATTCGAGCCAGTGGTAAGCTTCAACTGTTACAGAAGAAGTCCCCTGACCTTCATGAGCCGTTTAAAACAAAGTTACTGTTTATTGAAGCTGCAAAAGTAATAATTTTACGAGCCTTATAGTTAAACGGTATCGGTGTACTGAACTCGCAGAACTAAAGAACTGTACAGAACAGTACAGAATGCATCTCTCCAATTCAGTGTCTGACTGTGAGTCAGGAAACTAAATATTGAAATTCACACTGAAGTTTAAGTCAAATTAACTTAAAAAGTCTTAAAGCAAACAAGATGATAAAACATAGAATGATGTAATGGTTTCGTACCTTTTTGCTCCTTCACACCAAAAAATAAGACTGCAGCACAAAAGATATAGATGATGCAGATGACCCCTGATGCAAGCAGGTATGCTCGTTTCTGAAGAAAGGAAAACCAGGAGAGGATTCAGTTTGCTTGTGTTAACACTCATGAATGGTTTAGGATGTAATTTATTTACATAGATGTCATGACTTGAATCAACCTATTCCTTTTTTATTTAAACTGTTGCTGATGGAGAATAAATGTAAAAATTAAAACTTTTCCAGGCTTTTGGTATGTCTCAACCAGCTTTACATATCTAGAGACAGAAACTTTTGCCCATTCTTTGTAAAACAGCTTTAGTTCAGTCATATTGCAAGGAGGGCATCTCTGGACATCCATTTTTAAGGGTTACTTCAGGTTCACAATTGCATTTGGATTCCCACAGCATCATGCTGCCCCCACTATGTGTTGCTGTGGTGATAGTAGGTTACGGGTTCAAGATTTTTTCCCTCCTCACAGTGTTTTGCATGCCACAAAAAACAGCTAATTTTTGTGCTATCTGACAAGAGCGTCTTCATACACGTTTGCTCTGTCCCTATGTCAGTGGTCCCCAATAATGGCCCTTAGAGCCAACTGTTCTGTATGTTTTAGGTGTTTTCCTTTTGCTACACACCAGAGTTAAATGATTTGGCGATTAAAAAGGTCATTGAGAGGAAGCTAAGGAGAAAATGCAATCATTTAAATTAGTTGTGCTGGAGCAGGGGCAGCTCTAAAACAAGCAGACTCAACATATCCAGACTAAATTACACACAGGTGGACATGATTTACCGATAATTAGGTGACTTGTGGAGGAATGGGGTATCAGGGTAAAGGGGACTGAATACAAATGAACACCAAAGTTTCAGCTTTCTATTTGTAAAAAAAAAAAAAAACCCCAGTAACTGAGGCATTTTCCTTAAACTTTACAGTTCTGTTATTTTCTGTCAGTCAAACACACAAAATACCAATAAAATAAACTGATGTTTTCAGTTATAACAAAACAAACATCGAACAGCTTAAATGGTGAGAGAACCTTTGCAAGGCACTCTAAGCATTTTTATTCCTATATTCTGATTAAAACAACACAAAAAAAAAAAATAAAGTCCAACATTTGGCATAAAAAAAACATTTCGTTTTTATCTCATCCAAGAGACACTTACTGTATCTTCCACTGAAACTATGGTAGTGTTCATAGTGATATTGGTGCTGTTGGAGTCTTCAGGCTCGGTGGGACAACTGGAGACCCCACCTACTATCTGCCCCTGGACTGCCGTGCCTAGCACTGTGCCCAGCACCTCCACCATCATACCTGAGGGATCCCAAGGTTTGCAGGGTCAGTGCATTTGACAAAGCACAAGCGCTAAATAATAATCATGCAGAGTGTTTAATGTACGATAGGCGGTGGCAGAGTCCCGCTCCTTCTGGTCACTGCTGATAAACATGGTGAGGGCTGAATATGGCACATGGAAGCACTGCAATCAGAAACAAGCTATTAGATATAGTGCGTGGTGTGATGTAGAGGGGGAAAGAGAAGTCATCGATGAGGTACTAATTTACCGTCTGCATTGACTGAAAGAGGCAGTAAAACACCAGGTACCAGATGACTTTTCCTTCCTCAAATGGAGGCACATACCATATCAGGAAGTAGGTCAATACTGCAAACGGAGTTGAGCAAAGGATCCTGCAAAGAAATGAGTGGGAATGGTTGAGGACACATTAATTAAAGTTTCAGCTTCGTCATTTCTTGCAGTACTACACAAAAACTGTTATCGGTAGTACCTTTAAAGTGTTAATAAACCAAGAGTAAAATACAGCATTGCTCCATAAGGAATGCGTTTAATAAACTATCCCTCCTGTTACTGTAACATATCCGCTTAGTTTCTTATTTGAGTCTGCCTTACAGTCACTGGTTTTCTTCTCGCTCTGCTTTGTGAATAATCCTCTTAATCCTGCCTTGTTAGAGCTGGATCATGGAGAAAGGGTTCAGGGAGGGCAGCATGAGGTGATGAGGGTACTCTGATCCACCCCACTTCAAGTTATACCACTGTTTCCCTCAGCTTGGTGAGCCCTCCAGCTGACTCCAGCTCCCGTCCAAGTTGGTTGTTGTTACCTCAGCTGCCTGTTTTAAAATTGACAGCACAGCCAAGATTACGCCTTACAAACGTTTCTATAACTTTTAAAGTTATTCCTTTGCCAAATAGCTCAAACTCAGTCAGATTAGATGGAGAGCATCCATTAATGTCAGTTTTCAAGTCTGGACTTTGACTGGGGCCATCAATAAACTTTAATCTGAACTATTCCATCGGACATTTTTTATTTCCCTGTATTAAGCTCCAATATGCTCAGGAAAAGCATCCACACAGCATGATCCTGCACCGCCATGTTTCTCTGTTGGGAGGACATGTTCAGGACGAGTTGCAGTTTTATTTTCCGCCACACATAGCACTTTGCATGTAGGCCAATTGAACTATAGTTTCATCTAATCTAACAACTTGTGGAAAACTAAATGAGTCTTATGGTTCTTTCAAGAAATGCTTTCTTCAATTCACTCCTTCACAGGCGGTCAGATTTATAGAGCGCACAACAAGTAGTCGTCTTGTTGGAAGCGTCTCCCACTGAGCAGTAGATCTCTGCGGCTCCTCCAGAGTTACCATAGACCTCTTGCCTGCCTCTCTGATTAAGGCTTTCGTTTTTTCGTCGGTCAGTTTAGGTGGACAGCCAAATCTTGGTAAATTTGCAGCTGTGCCGTCCTCCATGTTTTCAGATGATGGATTGAACAGGGCTCTGAGATTGCTTTATAATCCAGCTGTGCTTTAAACTTTTCTGCAACTTGCTCTCTGACCTCTGCTGGGTTCCTTGGTCTTCATTATGCTGTTCATTCCCTAACAAACTTTGAAGACCTCCATAGAAAAGCTGGGTTTATACTGAGATTACGTTACATTCTGTTAACAATTTGGTGACTTCTAAAGGTAAATGGATGTGCTAGATTTAATTTTAAGCTTTCATCGTAAAGAGGTCTGTAAAATCATATCAGTTTCCTTCCATGTGAAAAAGGTCACGGTGTAATAAAGTTCTTTTAAGACGTCGGTTTTTCAGCTACCATTTTTCTGGGACCCATGAAAACGTGAGAAACTGTTTGGAGGAAAATTACATAGACAAACAAGCAACAATAAAGTCACTATCAATTATTCCCTTCAGGCATTACCTTTGTGTACAAGCTGCCATGCAAAGTAAATAAAATCTGCCCCACCCTCAGGGATAGATCACTAAACACACCAGGATGTGTGCTTATTGGAAGTGAAGCCTGTGAACTTGAATTTTCATATGAAACTGAACCACCCCACTCCCGTCACGTAACAAAAGCCACGACACTTGAGTTTCTCTTCGGTTTGAGTGAATGAGGTTGGTGAGACTCAACAGCCTCACATAATGACATGTCTGACCTAGCTGCAGTATGAGGTGTTAAAGGAAATAACCTAAAACTGCACAAAAACCTCTAAAACTCTGTTTTAACCCTAAACAGAATGACTCTCCTGAATATTTCATGCATTTGTTGCCCTATTTTGTCTTTTTGCAAAAAACTTCTGGGTTTTTATGACCATATATCGCTTTGTTTAAACACAATATGTGCTTCTCTAAGCTTCCCTCCATTAAAGTCATATCCACACGTGGCGCT
The DNA here is from genome assembly GCA_014839685.1 of Anableps anableps. Lineage (NCBI taxonomy): Eukaryota > Metazoa > Chordata > Actinopteri > Cyprinodontiformes > Anablepidae > Anableps > Anableps anableps. The sequence continues at coordinate 21,452,401 of CM026080.1, read as the reverse complement.
CATTGTTTCCCCTTTTCTAATTGGTTGGATCGGATGGTGTGTTGTGGGTGGGACCAATCACAACAGAAGCCGGGAACTCCCCCCCCCCTCCTACTCCCACACAGCCCGCAGCTTTTTTTTTACTTCTGGCTTTTTAAAGACCTGATAGCTGCCGAGCCTGAGAAACTACAGCGAGAAACAATCCTTTATAGCATCAGCTCTGTTCATCTGCAAATTCAGATCACAGTTTTAAGAGATATTCTTGTAACCCTGAGAGAGCGTCACGTACCTTATACTGGAAGTAAGGTCATCTATTTTCATAACCCAACTTCCTTATTGAGCTCAGTCATATAAATTTGGCTGCTGGGGGTCATTTGATGCTTTAAAGCAGAGTATGTAAATTTTATAGCCTGCACTTCTGCTACCCCTGCTTCATTCTATTAAGGCTTGTATGTAGGTTGTAATAAAGCACAGATGTGCATCCTTTCAGCAGGAGGCAGTTCTAAATCCGGTCCCCACAAGTCTGACACATGTTCAGCAGACATTTACTGTAATATCCAGCGCTGAGTAAGTTTAAAGTCATCCTTCATTTCTTTGGAGTGCTTGTTTAAGCAGATAGAGTGTATGGAGTGAAAAGGAGTGAGAACGCAGCCAAAGTCCAGAGAAAAACCTGGAAAACTCCTCAAGAACAAATTTAAAGATTAAAAGACAGTCTGATTACAAATCAACACAGAAGTTAGGTTTTATTTCTCTTTTTCTTTAATTTCCCTTTGGGATTAATAAAGTATTTTTGGAATTGAATTCTCCTTTGTTCCCCCTCTTCACATATTCATATTTTTAGACTGCAATCTTTCACTCCAACTGTTTTCTCTTTTCTTTCAGCCTCTTCAACCTTGCTGCCATGGTTACTGATAACAGGCGCTTTTCTGTCAGCCTTAAGTTTCCCTCTCCTCTATGATTCCCTTGGAGCTCACCTCTTCATCTTCTCATTACAAGGCTCCTTCACATTTTTAATGTCCAAATTCCCAACTTGTCCAGACTCCAGTTGCTAGAGTTCTCTGTCCTTATTTAGCAATTTTGTATCGAACTTTGGTTGCTGTCTGGGCCAGACTTTAGAAAGGTCTTACAGGGGCAGAAGCTCAGGGCCCCAATTTTTGGGTGGGGCCCAAAGTTTTTTTTCTTTTTTTTTTTTAATAAATGCATGTTTTGCAAACATTGCATTTTATATAAAACTCATAGGCCCAAATCATGAGAGTTGAATTATTTTACGTTTTTTATGAATATAAACAATATTTAAGAGTTTGAAAATTATGAAGTTATTGTTGATTTCTTTGGGAACAACATGGAGTTATTGGCTAGGGGATATATTAAGCCTACCATGCATCAGTTCAGATGGATTGGACTACCTATTAAAGTACTGTAATTTGCATCAGTAAAATAATTTTTCCCTAGTGGATAGGGCACCAAAACTGGCTCCAACCCAGGGGCCCACATCCTTGTAAATCCGGCCCTGGTTGCAGTACAAAATCTCTAATTTATAACAACTATTTCTACACTGACCAGGCTTTAGCTATGGGACTTTAAAGAGGAAGAAATGGATGAACAGATGCAACAACACATGGATAGATGCATAGCTGGATGCACTGACAGGTGAATGTATGCAAGGATGGGTGAAATAAAATAAACAGATGGTATGGGTAGGTATTTAACACAATGTTCATTATGAAAAATCTCTGATCATGATAAGAATTTTCAAGTGATGGATGGATGGATGTACAGATGGATGCATGGTTGATGGAAGATTCGAACCCTTGTCGTTATCACTCTATATTATCTTTTGTTTATTATTTTACAGACTTATACCTACCAGGGCATCATGCGGCCGATGCTAGTCCATTTACTCCGGCTCACCAAGAACCCCACAGTCGGGTCTGTGATGGCATCCCAGGCCCGACCCACGAACAGGATGATGGAGGCATAGAAAGGATCCAGCTGCAAGGAAAATGGTGCCAAGGAAGAATGAGCACAACAACACAGAAGCAGACGCTGTAATGAGGTCAAGCTTTGAGCAGCATGGCCTTTATTTAAGTTCCCACTGTGAACAGTGGAAAAAATTAATTCAGCGACAAAACTGGCAGCAGGAGTCCAAGTTCATGTGGCTGACTGAATACAGCAGGACAGATACTGTTAAAATGATCCAACTCAAACATTGGCCTCCAAGCTAAACAGTGTGTACTGCTACTAAACAGAAACAGATCATTTGGCTGAGAAAACTGCTTGTAAATCATACTGCCTTCAAATATAGGAACAATATTATCCAGTCTTGTAACTATTTTCTATTGTGATTTTGTTCAACTTCCACTTTTTAAAAGGGCATATCTCAATCACCTGAGCCACATCGAGCAGGTAGATCTGGAGGAAGAAGCCCAGAGCGCTGCCTGTTATCTGGTAGGGAGCTCCTCCGAAGGCATAGCACAGTTTACTCCACACAGACAGTCCCTCCGTAACCCTCCTCTGTTCATTTGGCTGGAAGAGAAACGTCAGGGAGAGAGATGAATAATAGAAGCGACGGGACTTTGGAACAGTTCATGCTTCTGATTGTAAAAACTCCCTGGGAACTCATGAATGAATCTTTTTTTTTTTTTTTTTTTTAACTATCTGGTTTCTGCTTCACACAGCCTCAGTCATCGCTCTCTCCAACTCAAGAACTGAAAACCTGAATCAGAGGCTGAGGTTACTTTAGTTCATATGTGCTCTGACTACATCACCGTATCAGCCGAGCTCAGCCATTGGCTCCTGAGATAGGATGTTGCAGGCTATGCGACATTTTTCCGCAAAGCCTGCACACTACATGCTTTTCACTTACGGCCAATCACCTTCAAGAATACGTAAAAGAGGGGAAATCCACAGGTGCTCTAAACCTGTCAAATTCAAATTAATACCATCTCTCTACATGAATCCCATAGAAATCATGTCAAGTTATAAATAAAAACTATCAACAGCCTTATAAAAAATTTCAAACCAGGATTGTATTGACAAGGCATTAAACATAAATTATTTTTAAACAAACTTCAAAACCAGACCACATCAAATTTAATTACATGCAAAATAAAGAACAGCCCCATTCACTGAAGTCCTGGCCCTCTGAATTTCTGGTTTGTTTCACATAATGCTGATGTAAAGTAGTTTATTTTTGAGAGAGATTACATTTCAGAAACCAGTTTTTTGCAGTAAAGTCCTTCATGTCCGATCACAGCTCTGAAAAAAGTGACCATAAAACAAGGATGCTGAAAAAGTTAAAGTATGTCTGAGTAGGACATTATTTGTTAAAGCTAACAGCCAAATTTTTGAGTAAAATTAAACCAAACTTGCTTAAAATCTTGTTTGCCAACTATATAAAAGGGTAGAATTTTTTCCATTAGTTTTGCTATTTTAGTGTAAAACATAACTTAAAAGCTCTCTAAATACAAGATTCAGCACGCAAAAGCCTTTAGAGACATCACATAAGGCAGAAGAGCACTTTTGTAATTTTCTGGCATCCCTCCTTTTATTTGCATATTTTAAATCAAATTCCCATTTCAGATGTTTACTCATATTCTTTAAATCTGCAGCCAAACGTTTCAAAGTTAAAAAAAAACAACAAAAAAACAAACTAGAAATTAAAAAAGTTAAGTTTTTTGTTTTGTGCCTCCTGTGATGTCATCAGCCCAATTCAAACAAAGAAAGAATGTGTTGGGTTTTGGCGGTTTTTAGTGAATAAAAACGTTTATTTTATGTTTAATCGTGTAGTGGACAGCCATACTTTATTACCCGACTGTGTTTAATGACAGTGTATGCTTGTTCGTGAAAAAGAATACACCACCAGAATGTATCTTTAATTATCAATATGTGAAATAATATGGCAAGTTTTACGCACATAACATCAAACTGAGTCCTTCAGGACTCACCGGGTGCTTTTATACCATTTATTTATTTATTTATTTTTATCACTTTAGAGGTCGTTGTTGCAGATTTCCCCATTCCCAGTCATTCAAATTAAATGCCTTGCAGATCGTGCCTGATGCAGCCCTGAGAACGAGAAGCACTGCGTTCTGCTTCTTACGCACAGCTGGCTCAGCTCAGGACCGACAAAAAGCAACTATCTGGAGATTTGTTTAAGTAGTCGCTATTAGTTTAAAACTCATAAGCCGCAAATAAGCCCGGCAGCCGAACAGGTGGAGGGGAAAACCGGGTGAAATTCAAATCCCGTGGCCAACGAAGCACACCATACTGCGTGAAAGTGACAGGAAATAAACGACCTCAGCGTTTCAAACGTAAGTTTAAAACTAGACGCCTTTTCCCGCACCTTGGTGAAAGTTATGAGAAATTATTTAAAACTTTTATTTTGAAAATAAAAACTAAATTTAGACAGAAAAAGCCTACCTTGACCGCCTTGATTTCTGTCTTCATAGGTTTGACTGTCGTTGCCAGTAAAGTTGCAGTGTACTGCTCGGCGCCTTCTCCTCGGGCCATCTCTTTCCGATAAAATTATAACTTTTGGTCCAGTCTAATAAGAATATATAGTGTTAAATTTAAAATTAAGCCTCCTCACAGCAGCATCATGTTGTATTCCTCTCTTCTTAAAGCGTGTATGACTCAATTCTCGCGGTCAGCTCATTCATTCTACTATGCCACGTCACGTCACGACGTAAGACATCGAATGTTCAGGGTACAGCAAATCCCTTTACGACATAATCAGTGTTGCACTTGCATAGTGAATAGCTGTGAGTAGTGTAACTGTCTGAGACGCATACTTCTTGCTTTTTAAAAGCCTGAGAAAAAAAACAAACTCCATCCTCCCAGTGCTACTATTACCATATGCAGAAATGCACCGCTCCCTGTCAGAAACAACCAATCAGAGCCAGGAAGAAGGTTTTAGCCCTGTCAATCAAGCTCGTGTACATGCTGCCAGATGTGCTAATGGCGGAGAGGCAACATACCAGGAAAACTGTTTATTCGCCATCATTGGTGGGCATGCTAACTTGCCTGAGCATTCACGGCAGGCTATCGGGATGAAGCTGTAGTGTAGCAGAGGGCAAGGTGTGTTCACAAGCATGACTGACAGTGCTAAGACTCTCCTCCTGGCTCTGATTGGTTGTTTCTGATTGAGCAGTGTATTTCTCCCAGTGGGAGCACTGGGAGAAGGCTGAGGAACTCAATTTTTTTTTTTTTTTTTTTTTTTTTTTTTTTTTTTTTTTTTTTTTTTTTACATATCTGCCTCATACTATACTGACAACACATAGTGACAGTTTTAACAAAAATGTTTTAAAAAAAAAATTTAAATAAAAATTACATACTGCAACATCTTCATGACAAGCATCTTCACTACCCTGGTGCTGTCATGACCTGCTGCAAACTGTGGACTCTAAGCCCACTTCTCATGGAAAAAGGATTCCAGTTCATTAATATCTGAGGTTTACATGCTGCAACCACTTTTTTCCAGTTCATCTAGAGAGTTTCAATAGAGTTCAAATCTGACAGCTTCTGAAACTAATCTTTGTTGATCTTTGAAATATCAAACCATCCATCTTATCCTTGCAGGGTGGCGGGGAAGCGGGTGCCTGTCTCCAGTGGTCACTGGGGAAGAGGCTAGATTAGACCCTTGACAGGTCACCAGTCCATCACAGGGCAACACAGAGACACACAGGACAAACGACAGTGCATGCACACACTCACACTTAAGAACAACTTAAATATACCAACTAACCTAACAGTCATGTTTTTGGACTGTTGGAGGAAGCCAGAGTACCCAGAGAGAATCCATGCATGGAAAAACATGCAAACTCCATGCAGAAAGACCCCAGGCCAGGATTCAAGTCCAGGACCTTCTTGCAACAGTGCTACCAACTTTTCCACTGTGCAACCAGACTTTGAGACATGCTTGGGATAACTGTCTGGTTTAAACATCCGTCCAACACTTGGTTTCCTTTCCCAGGAATTCCTGTAACGTGAATGAATCTTTCCCTCCGCCAGCTGCGGATTTCCAGTGCCAAAGGAAGTGATGTAGCTCCAGGGCATTACTGAGCCTCCACCATTACCTTACTGTTGTTTGTTTCATCATATGCTTCAGTCTTTCTCTTCCAGTCATACCTCAGTCCCTGCTGTCACCAAAACTTGATGCAGATTCCTTTCCAATCAGTTGAGCGTTTTACTATATATATTTTTAACTGTTTAAACTGTTATTTTTTTTTTTTTTTTTTTTTTTTTTTTTTTGCAAACTTCCTGAACAGTTTTGAATTTTTCTAGTAAACCTTATTTACAGTGGAGATTGAATTTTTATTTTTCTTACAAAGTCAGGTATAAATAGGAGAAGGGGTAAAATGACCTGTACCCATTAAAGCAACACAGCAACACATAGAAAGTAGGTATAAGTAAAACTTTATTTGCATTGCACCAATCAAAATATAAGATCACAAAGTGCTTCACAAACGCCAACAATGCATCACAAAATAAAACATAGATATTTAAGTAAAGATTGTGCATCATCTCATTACTGCAATCAGTGTCCATTTATAATTTTGCAAAAGACTGTTTGAAACTGAATATTTGTTATTTAAACATTTCCTTGAATATGCACTTTGCATGTGAATACTCAGTACTTTGCATGCAGTCTTGCTGCAGTGGATGTCCTCACCTGACACATATGATGGTGGCTAAGATGTTAGCGCTTACAGAGCGTATTACAATCCAGTTTCCTAATACCATTTAGCCCTATTTATTTGCTGAAGTCAAGGTAATCCCTGACAAATTACTGCTGTTATCAAGGACTATAGACTGAATTACCATTATCATAGTTAAACATAGAGTTAATACAAGAACTTCACAATTATTTAAAAAAAAAAAATATGTAAAGTTTTAATTAGCTGTGCATAATACCACATTTTATTGTTCAGATGCAACAGCTTCTGTTTCCAACAGAAGTTAAATGACATTTAGAGTTCATAATCAAATATATTTTTGGAATAATTGAGTTCAATAATTCCAATCAACAACAATCATGTAGCCCTTTGGGAAATTTAATTGCCCATCTGTGGTGCAATAAAACAGCAAAGACACTCACCAGGTGTTAACAAACATTATTTAACTAATTAGCTGAATCAGGCACATTATCTATTTATTGATAATACTATTTTTTGATATTTATTTTGATTTTGATAAACTGAAAAGGAGTTTCTCTCTTTCAGTAAAACCAGTGTCTTTTTAACTTCCCATGTACTCAGCATTTGATGTTTTTGATCAGTTCAACAGCGGTTTTTCCTTTCCTGCAACAACTACTTTTTTTTCTGTCTTTGGAAGGCAACTGCCTGATGCAGGGTTTTGATCTGTCTGTTATACAATATGTGTTGCCATGACTTTGCTTACATAGAATACATCCAAAGCTACTTTTCAGTCATCTGTTTTGTTAATCGTAAATGGGGAGGATGTACTCATAGGTATCTGGACCTTAAAGCAAGCTACACAATAATAGGAGAAAGTGATTTCTTCATTTGTCTGTGTTAGAACAGCAGATATCTGACAAGTTGATTGTGGGTGAGACAGTAACACGCTGAAAAGCTATTTCTTTTTTTTTTTCTTTTTTTTTTTTTTTTTTTTTTTTTTAGTTTAATATTTGGACATCGAGCTGAAGACTGGTCTCACAATTTTATGATAAACTGGCTTGCCATAAATAGAATATTATTATTATTATTATTTTTTTTTTATATATATATATGTAGATTCACAAATGGCAATTTTTCTCAGTTGCTTTGGTGCATTTGCCAAACAGTAAGAGCATTTCTAAAAAAAAAAATTCATACAAACAGCAAAACACCACGGATTACTAACAAAATCCAGTCTCTTTCTCAAAATCCTTAGTTCATCTCTCAAAATTAAATATCTGTGTTAAAAACCATGTCAGTCACATTTACACTTTTACTGTAATTTGACAGACACTGTCATTATGACACAGAAAGGAAAATACAGCACTGGAGAGCACAAAGAAAAAAACAGTAGAAATGGAAACATGAGACAATCTCCTTAAGGAAAACTGTACATGTATGTTCATTTCTGTTGCGTCACAAACTCTCATCCACATCACAACAAATGTACTCTCTGGCAATGCAGTGTGGAAAGAATCTTTTAGGAATGAGGAGTAAGGTGAAGGGAACTCCATCATTATCTTGTTGAGGGCCACAAACCATTGCCTGATGATATTGGAGCAATGGAAACTAGCATATGTCCTCACCCTCTTCTGCCTCTTCTTCTGTTTTGACTCCAAACTCCTCTCCCACAGCCTCACTCCTTTTCCTCTTCCTCTTCTTCACTCTGGCTGTTGACCCTGTCCAAATCCTTGTCCTTCCATGGTCAGAAATGTAATACTGTGTTGTGTTCCAGCTATGTACATTATATTCTTGCCAATTGATTGTTCATGGCTCCTCTGACTTATTTCAGAAAACTGATTGATCATCGGTTGATCTAATACTTCACACATTTACGTTGGAGAAAGTCAGGATTCACCAGGGAGCAATTTATCAATTCAGGACAGATTGAGAAAAAAGTCTAACGGAAATGTATACAAATATGCCTGACATATTATGATAACCATGTCAAGCATTTTGCATGTAAAGATTTATATGATGAACTTACGCTTAAATGTTGTGGAGGTTAAGAATATTTAACAGAGACCCATATAATTCATTTTCATCAACATGACAAAAGCAATTGCAAATGGGGAAAGCAGAGAATTGCACATTATCACTTGCATGATGTACATTGCATTACATGATGCATTTGCAATTTGCTCAAAGAAATCAGAAATTGCTTTTTTGATGTGTACAAGTGACACAATGATTTGAAGATTGAATAAGTAGTTTTAGAATTTCTGTTCTGTTCTGTGAAATGCACCAAAGCGACTGAAATTCTCAGAAAGTCCTTCATTAATATTTTAAGGATACATCTGAACAATTTTAAAAAAATATTTCCCATGTCATTTTCAAGTCCACACAAAATGTTAATTTACCTTTTATTTTCTCCTTTTAATTTCATAGAGTTAGATAAAATAATCTTTGATCTTCAGTGTGAAAACTTTTCAGCCTTATACCTTTCAGAAATTTTCTCCGAGTTAGTGAGATTATAAAACAACTTTCTGGATTTACACAAGAAATTGGACTGAGATCTTGAACCAATTTACTGTCTCGCTTCTTCTCAGCATTAGAATATAATAAATGATCAATTTCACACAATTTTGTAAATATTTACACTGTTTTTTTTTTTTTTTTTTTTTTTGCTGTATTGACTCCATTACTTAGTGGATTCTTTGTCTTTTCATTTCGAAGTTGTAATATACACAAACTATTCTCAGAAAACATGCAAACATGTCGAAGATTATATAAGATTATATTTGTGACCATCAAGCTCAAACAGAATTGAAATGACTAATTCAAAATGTTTCAGAAGGAAATTCAGGTTAGGGGAAGTCCAGAAAATCTAGCTCTAGACTTTCAACCTCTATTTGCAGTGAGTTTGTAAAACTGCTGTCATCTTTCATTTATCATGCTTTTTATGTATGCATTTATCAAGTCTTTTTTCACAGTGTTATGGATGTGTGATTTTGTAGCCTTTTCTAATCATCTCTTTGCTGCTCTAATTAAATACATCAACCCTACTTAGTTGCTTATCTGCCGCACCACTCACTGCTACAGCTTACACAACATAACCGCTGATATCACATAAAACGCAACACATAGTCCAGGATAAACAAGAGGATGACACCTTTTAGGAAGGTTAAGAGTGAGGCATAGATAAAAGCAGGGATCACGATCTGCTCGTTGCTTCATTTGGTTCATCCTTAAGACGCGCTAAGTGAAGCCCGGTACCGAAGGTGAATGTCACTCTGTATCTGTTTCATTGCATACTTTGTACTTTGATCATTTTGGCATTAAATCTTGATTTTATACTTAACCATTTCTCATTATTTCACAAGGTAAATACTTTGCTGATTTTATTGGTTGGGTCTCAGAACTAGAGAGAAATGATCCCGGGGTGCACGGAGGTGGAAAAGGGTTCACCACCTGTGGTGCAACAACAGGATGTTGACCTAAAGCAAAACTAAGCAAACATGTTTAGATAGGTGTAAGAAGCTGGTCACTTGACATACAATAACCTCAAACATCTTTATCCTACAGATTTGCTTGCAGAGAAGCTAAAAGCACCAAGAATAATCCGCTCCTTTACGTAAATATGGGATTGTTGTTTCTTATGTTGCTTTTTCCATGGCTTTAAGAGCTTAGCATTGTAATATGTAAAATTGAATTTAGGGAACATAACATGTTTTCTGTAAGACATTTTAGATATTTTTGCAATAGGATTTTGCCCAACTCCCCCCATCGATATAAAGTAGTTTTAATCTCTTTTAACTTTTTCATGAAATTGTTTCACAGAAATTTTTGATTTGCATGTTATCAGCCTTTAAAATTACTGTGAAACTGCATTATGCAGTGCTGTAAAGTATTTCTGTCTTGCATGTTTCTATTGCTCCTCCACATGGGGCAGGACCTCATCCCCAGGAAGCCATTCTGCCTTTTTTCAGCTCAAGACCTTGGATTTGGAGGTACTGATCTTTAGCCCAGCCTTCATACTCGGCTGTGAACTTCTCCAGCAAAAGCCGATGAAGCTAACAGCACCACGTCATCCACAAAAAGCAGAGACCCAATCTTGAGGCCACCAAAACAGATCCACTCAACACCTTGGCTGTGCCTAGAAATTCTGTCTATAAAGGATATGAACAGAATTGGTGACAAAGGGCAATCTTGGCAGAGCCGCTGTCACTCCATATCGAGAGGAGCCAGTTGAAGTGGCTTTGGGATCTGGTTAGGATGCCTCCTGGATGCATCCCTGGTGAGGTGTTCTGGGCACATCCCACTGGAAGGAGACCCAGAAGAAGACCCAAGACACACTGGAGGAACTATGTTTCTCAGCTGGTCTGGGAACCCCCTAGGAATCCCCCAGAGGAGCCGGGCCAAGTGGCTAGAGAAAGGGAAGTCTGGGCCTCTATGCTTCGGCTGCTGTCTCTGTGACTTAACCCTAGGTAAGCGGAAGATAAGCGGATGGATGGATGGATGGATGGATGTTTCTACTGGTTTTGATTTTTTTTTTAATCACACATAGATCATCACATTTTAATATCAGACACTCTCAGCAAATCCAAAAGACAAGCAAGTTTTTAAACAATAACATGATATAGTCATGGGAAAAAAAGCCTACCAGAACTCCATTTTATTTTATGTATTTTTAAGGACATGTGGATGTAAGGCTATTACAGAGGAGTAAAAACTGGAATTAAAAGTGAGTTCTGAGATATTTTTCTTTTACTTAAAACTCAACCTTCACAACTAACCTGCCAGTGTTTAATATTTCTCACACTGAGATTGGAGGCCTGCAAGGAAAACCATGGTAGGTCATCTTAAATCTATCTCTTTTGGCAGACTATTGCATATTCTTAAGGTATCTTATGATTGGTGCTTGTGAAACAGTCACCGCCATTACACATTAAGCTCATATTTGAAGGGGTCATGAAAGATAATGTTACTTCTTCTGCCATAGCTGTAAATGAGGGGTAAAGTAAAAACATTCCAGGTAGGTAAAATTGAAGAAGCTCAAGCAAACCTTTGGAAATATTTTTCCAATTTTCATTTGTTTTGGAGAGTGAGGATTTGAGCCACTGTGGCCCAGTTGGTACCACTGTTGCAACCAACTGCACCACAGTTGGTGCTGAGTTTGCTTTCTGCATGAAGTTTGCATGTTCTCTCCAGGTTCTTAGGTTAACTGGTCTCTCTTAAAAACAAAAAAACAAAAGAAAATTGAAAATGTGAAAATCTGTCACTCTGAATTCCCCATAAGTGTATGTGCATGGTTGCGTGTTTCTGTGTTGTCCTGTCATAGACTTGCGACTAGTTTAGGGTCTACCCTGGCTCCTGCCTAATGACCACTGGAGTTCCTGCAGGGTCATGGGGATATAGACAATGGATGGATCTGAACCATTTTGAGGATAGAACTGCCACATTTAATCCCAATTAGGCCTTTATGTTAATGTATTAACCAGCTGAGCTTCTGCCCTGGAACCCGAACTGATTCTGTGACATCCGTAACCTATTTTAACCCTCTATAGTGCTGGATATCTGGTCACTGCAATCTATGGCAACCTGCATGATATCATTTCAACATTGTGAGAAAACATGAACGGAACCACAGTTTTCAAACCTGTTTTTTCTCAATTTTCTCCTGAAAAAGGGCACAACTGACAAACAAGAAAAGTCAGAAAATTAGCTTCGCCTCATGAGTAATTCCTCTATGCTGTGAAGTTTTAAGAAAAATTCTTAATGTGCTGCTACCTGACATCCAGGTCAAATAGATTTAATGTTTTCTTGTTTAGTCCAACAGTATTAAATAATGGTTAAGGTGTTGGAATTGATAGGGGGTACATATTGTCCAAGTATCTTAATGCTTGACAGAAAAAGTTCCAGTTTTCTCACGCAGGAAATAAGTAAAGTCTTTCAAGGTGGTCAGAGGGAATGTACATAGAGAGTCAGAGATGTACAGAAATATTAACAGTAATTTTATGAGTTAATTTGGTTTTATTATACCTAAGCCTATGTTTAATTCTGTAGTGTGTTTTGTTTCCTGTTAATATGCTAAATAAGTGAATTTCAAAGAGAAATTAATGCTACAAGACAGAAGAAATAAGGTAAACTTAAAATGCTTATAAAGCACAAATGTGTGAACAAAATCTAAGAGAATTTACGCAGTACACCTCACTGCAGGTTGAATCCCCAGATATGTTTTCATAACTTCAGTGATGGCGCCATCTTTTGGTCATAGATATAAACGTCATGATTTTTGTCATGTAACTTAAAACACAATACAATAAACATTTTTCAAGGAATTTTTAATGAGTATTTATCCAATTTAAACATTTATTTCTTTGATCATCTACTGTTACTGCACCTTGCAAAAGCATTCATACATCTTGAAATCTTTCACATGTTCTCACGTTAATATATTGAAACTGGGATTGGAAATGGGACTTTTCAAAAATGGTTTATAAATTTGAAAAAAATTGACATGCATTTATATTGAGTCAATACTTTCTACCACTTTTGCACCTTTAGAGACATAAAATTTGGTCAATATTTACCCTACAAAATACCTCAGACCCAGTCATGTTGAATGGAGAATAAACAGATTCTCAACTGGATTTCGATCTGGACTGATTTGATTTTTCCAACACATGATAACATAAAGAACTAAGCCATTCCATTGCAGCTCTTGTTGTATGTTTAAGATTGTTGTCCTGATGAGAAATTAACATCCACCTCTGTCAAGTCTTTTTTACCCTCTAACAAATTTTTATCCAGGATTGTCCACCATGTAGCTCGATAAATCTACACACAAACTCTGACCAGCTCTCCTGTCCCTGCAGAAGAGAGTCATCCCTAATAATGCTACCACCGTTATGTTTCATGTAATACATTTAATGTGAATTGTTGCATTAGTTTTTATGCTCACAGGTTTAATTTCAGTCTCATCTGAACAGAGCACCTTCTTCCACATCTTTGTTGTGTTTCCTGGATGAATTGTGACAAACTGCAAATGGGACTTCTTAACGCTTTCTTTCAACAGTTATTTTTTAATGAGCTGTGGCTCTCTGCAGCTCCAGTTGTTAAGGCATCTCTAGCTGTTTTTTGGATTTATTCCTCTCCTTGCAAAGTTGGTTTAAATGATTGGTCGGGTTTGCAGTTGTGACACACAACTACAAACCCTGCAAACCTTTTTTGCTGCATGAAATTTTCTAATCTGAGAATCTTGTTTTATAACCTAACTGCTATGAATGTCTCCACAGCTTGATCCTGGACCTGTCTGGTGTTTTTCATGGTCTTCATGGTGCTGTTTGTTTTCCGGTGGTCTCTAATTAGTGTTTGAGACCTAGGCAGATTTAGCCAATGATGTGTTAGAATTGTTTCTTATTTTTATTATAAAACATTTACCTATTGGTTTATGTACTATAGTTTTAATTGAAACAAACATCAATTTTCTCCCCATACTTTTTGACCTCTTTTCCTCTATTTTAGGGGATCTCTCACTATATTACAGGGCAGAATGCAGAAGATTTTGTATCATTTACACTTTACAAACACCAGGTGGCAGCCTGAGTCAGTCAAAATCTGCAGCAATGAAGCAGCAGTTGAATCTAATCAAGGCACACATTTAATCATCATAATTACTCTTGAACACTTCCTTTAACTTGCACAATAATGATTTTAAAAACCCTAATTTGTGTTGCACATTTCACACAGTGAGAATAAAATTCAAGCTGACCTCATTCTAATCACAAGCAGGATTTTGTTTTTATCAGCAGCTATTTATAATCTGTTACTTTGGTCAGTTCACAGACTTTGACTGCAATCTTACCACCTTTTACTGCTGCAGCACTTTACTGAGGAAATGACAGCCCATAGTAAAAGCCTGATGTAACGCAATGTTGACAGATAGAGATCTACAGTATGTGAAAGCTGCAAGCAGGTAAAACTGGAACCCAGTTAAACACAGTTTCGCAACATACTGCAGATGGAAGAGCACCAGAATGTCTTTTTTTTTTTTTTTTTTTTTTTTTTTTTTTTTTTTTTTTTTAACATCCCATGAGTGCAATAACATTTGTGTGACTTATTTTGTTGTCTTTCCTGCATGGCTTTCTTTTTTTGAATGACTGGTCCCAATTTGGAACAACCTACAAATCGTATTTTCTCAGCTGGGAGGGGAGGGTCACAGGTCAGGGCCATGGGAGGTCATGGGGGTCGTGGGGAAAGTGGGTACACCCTCTTGTGTTGCACATCTGGGCAATGCTTTAAAGAATCTCTGAAAAACCCTCCAAATTCCTGGACTGCGGTGGGCTTGATGTTTTTCAGGAGGCCAACTGGGAGTTACAGATCACACTGTTACTCAACCGTGTGGATCCCAATCCCCTCACCCTTTTTTTTAGCATCCCAACACATATGCAGGATTAACAAGAAGGAACAATAGAGGGTACTTAAAGTTAAGATGGGAAACGACTTTGGGGGGATGCTTTTGTTGGTGTTAAGCAGGGTTTTCCCTACAAGGTTTTCACAAACTTTAAAGGGACAGAAAAGAAAAAAGGAGTTGAGAGAAGGAGATTGTAGTCTTTTATACTTCTGTTTGGGGTAAATGAAATATTCCAAGCATACAAAACTGAGTGTTGGTTAACAATGTAATTATGGGAATGTGAAGGGACATAAACACTGGGATCTCTAATCTGTGGGTGGAAAAACTCTAAAATCATCGAGTAACACTTTGAAATGAGTAAAAACTGCTTATTTATTCTAAAAAGCATAACTTTATGGACTGTTATGATGTGGATTTTCCAGTCTGCTACAATTTACCCTGTCTCGGAAGATATTACCAAAACAGCATCACAGATTTATTGCAACAAATTCAAGATCTTAAAATAGTATTGATCTGTGTTTCATACTAAAAGCACAATTGAGAATCATTCATATAAATGTCTTTAAATGAACTCTAAAGTCAAATCATCCGACGTATCATGTGAGTTAAGAATCGGGGTTCATCGCCAGATTAACTGTTACACCAACTTTGGATAAAAACAGCAAACATGTAAAATAGCAGACTCAGAACAAATGTGTTCAGCGGTGCATATTTAGACATACTGAAGTAATCTTATAGACACTTACATAGAAAATAAAAGAGTACATGTTCTAGTGTCAGGGTGCAGAGAAACAGTATGTAATTAGGAAAACAAAACTTTCATTTTGGATTCAGCAAAAATAAAAATTCAAGTTTAATTTAGGATTCTGAAAAAAAAATCTATTTAGGATTCTGCCATGACGAAAAAAATATGTAAAGTTTCACTTTAGCTTCTGAAAAAGTGTCTAAGGCTTTAATTAGAATTTAGCAAAATAAAAAATAAAAATAAAAAAACTCACAAACAAAATGCTGACATTTTGCTCAGGATGAAAATGTCAAGATACAACCAAAGTTGGAGGTCAGGGACTAAAAAATTGGTCAAGTTGGAAAATTACTTACAAATGTACACTGACATTATAAACGCAGCTGGGTAACAAAGCTTCGATTTCTGCTGCAGGATTTCATAAAACACAAAGGTTTTAAAAAAGTGCAGAAAAGAAAAAACCTTATTAATTGTGCTTGGTGGGCATTTGGGCTGATGACATCACAAGAGGCACAACAACTGATCAGCCGGCATTAATGAGCATGATGGACAGAACACAAGTACATAGATTTGATGAATAAAAACTGGGGATGAAAGAAGAAAAACAGTACAAATACAAATGGCCATATCTAACAGCCCCCTGATCAGTTACCTTATGTGGTGTTACCAAATACATGTGTGCGCCTAGATGCTTGTTTTTGGGAGGGTGGGGTTTATCTCAGTTAAATAAGGTTTAACAACAAAATAGCAAAAACAAACTCTGAAACTCTGACAATAACCTAATGTTGCTCAGTAAGTAACAAAATATATTTAAAGTAAGTTTGGCTTGTAGCTTTAAAAAACAGTTAAATCATCAAGGCCCCAATCAGAGACATGTGCTGGACATTAAGACGCTCACTGATTCCAGATGTCCATCACTAATCAGTTCCTCAATGTTCGATTGAGTTTTATCCAAGATGTTGAAGGTTTTGTTTTGAGAGTATGCACAATTAATTAAGTCAGAAGAAACCCACGCTAGGGGCAAAGTAGATCAATATATTAGCAGGAGGTAAAAGACATGGGGTGGTGGCTGATCCTGACCTGCTGCTCTCCAATTACCAAAACGTTGGTAAACTTTAACCTCCTGTTCACCAGTCACTACAGAGTGTTTAATTACACCAGACATCAAATGGACAAATCAGCTCTCTGTTTAATCACCGCTTGATTCAACACCATTAATCCAACGCTTCAGGTCACTGACAAGAGCATGTGTTTTTCAGGCGTGGTCCTTTTTTTCTTTTCTTTTTTCTTTCTTTTTTTTTTTTTTTTTTTTTTTTTTTTTTTTAATTTTGCAAGGTTTTTGATCTGCCCTGTAAAAAGAGAATTTAAGAGCAAATAAAGTTATGTTTGTTTTTAGTTATGTTTGCAGCTGTTGTTGAAACTTGCTCCTTAAAGAAGATTACTCTCTTTACAGGCAGTTACAGAAGTCTTCAGCAACCGAGTCCAGACAGGGCCCTCATTGTACTCCTTTTTGTTGAAATGCAAACTATTTAAAGTTGTGCACTCCACCCAACAATGTGAGAATGCGTCATAGTTTGAAATGTAAAGTACCTATTGGAGAGTCTAGATGTCTTGTTTCTATCAAGGTGTGAAAACAATTTTAATTTGATTTAGACCCTTTGTAACACAAATCACACACCACACCTCCAAATTCACACATTTTCACACCGACGGAGCTTGAAAAAAAAAAAAAAAGTCCTGGTTATAACTCCAGTTTAAAACTGGTCTGATCCAACTGACATTAATGAAAAGAAGCCCTTACATAACCCAAGTTGCAGATTAATTCTTAATTCTGCTAATTTTAACGAGATTAGGGGAAAGTAGGTTAATCTTTAAAGTAATCTTTGGTGTCGAGGTCGACACATGTCGCCTTTACAGCGGAGAATTGCAGTCTGAACAGTGAAGACATCAAACTAGTCTGTGTGTGACCCCCTGACTCAAACGTTGACCCCAGTCATCTTGCATGCATTATGACGTGTTAGTAGGTAATTATTCATTTCAGTGCTGTGTGGGGTGTTTTGTGTTATTAGAATGGAAAGGCAGGTATCAATTGCTCCTTAAAGTAACCCTAGCATTTGAAAGTCAGATATCTAGAGGTGTAAAAGATAAATTCTTCCTGAAGTACAAAAACTGTATAGCAATAGCGTTTCAAGTGAAATTTTTAACATTAATCTTAATTTGGGTTTGAACTGCTCAAAAATAATTTATGCCTTCCTATGTAATTCTCAGAAAACATATAATGATGAAACTTATTGCCAAGCCTGGTAAAGTGGTAAAGTGACTTTTCTGTCTACATTTTCTGTCCACCGGCTGCTTTTCTTAGCTCTTATTTCCTGCCCCTGTTCAAAGCACATGCAACCCTGAGGTCAACCTGAACAGGATGTAGCAAACTTCTAGCCTTAATAGCTTTACTGACAGCAAAAGTGGTGAACAAAACGTAAAATATAAATAAATAAAAAAGATTTATTTTGTTTAAAGCAAAGTGGTGTAAAAAGTTATATAGTCTTTCAGATATGTTTCATTAATTTACAAAATGTTGCTTAAATCCACATCTATCAATCCTGCAGATCTGAAGTCATATCAGAATGAAAGATGCCCTCAGTAACTTTGGCCAAAAATAATTTTAACCCATCTCTTATGCAAGAAACTAATAATACGAGGCATTAGGTTTGGCCACTAGTGTGCACTCAGTTTTAAAAAGAGATGACATGAACCCCATGAACAATATATGAAGTAACAAAATTGGGTTCACAAATTGACCAGTGAGGGGATTTTGAGATCCTCTTTAAAAAAAATCAAAACAAATAACAACAATGATATAATAGTAAAAGAGTATTTTTACAATAAATGTTACAACTGATAAAAACAAACAAAAAAACAAACAAACAAACAAACAAAAAAACACCCATCCATTGTCAAGTTGCAAGAGCAAGTCCAGAGGGGAACCTTGATGAAACACAGAGGACTAACACCACCAGATATGTACCTGATGAAGCACTGGCACCAGCCGCGGTTCACACCTTGTGAATTTCCCACAAACTCTGTAATGGGTTTAACTTCACAATCCTCTCAATGCTGCTGTTATCCTTGTTGCTTAAGCACACTTTTTCCTTCCACTTAACTTTCCAATAAAATGCTTGGCAACAGCACTTTGTATGAAACCAGGCTGTTTAGCAAAGACCTTTTATGCTTATCCTCCCTATGGAGGGTGTCAATCACTGCCTGGTCGACAACTGTCAAGTCAGAAGTTATCCCTATGGTTATGCAGGCCATAACTCAACATTTCTGTATTTAAGATCATTTTGTTGCTGATCTTCTCTGATATTTGAATTGTTAGATAAATTATTTTGTAGGTCTGTAGCAATTGTGAGCCATAACTAAAAAAAAAAAAAATAAAAAAAAAATAAAAAAAAAAAAATAAATAAAAAAAAATTAACGGAAAAATGACTGAATTATATCACGATGTGCGTAATAAACCTGCATAATATATGAGCTTTAATTTTCATTTTCTAACTGAATTGATTAAATAAATTAGGTTTTTGAATCATATTCCACTTTACTGAACTGCAACGTTAGACCTATTACAAATACACATTTTCTCGACAAGAATAAATTTGTCTTATTTCGTTTACAATTGTACCCTTAATTTGTCTTTATCATCTCTCATAGGAGTGAAACAGTTATAGTAAATCTGTTATTGTGGCCACGACTGGTGCTGCATACCGGGGCGGGGTTCTGCGCGCCTCCCCCACGCCTCTGATGCAAATAAAGGGGCTTTACCCGGATCTACCGCAGCAGACATTGCTGCGGCTGCGGCTCCTCCCTGCGCTTTTATCGCCATATAACAGGATATCTCACTGGCGCGAAAAACGCACTGTGGGGCTTTCTATTGTGAGGCGGGCGGGTCTAATGCTTGTTGTCTGAGCCCTGTGGATGTTTGCTCTGGTTTTAATTTAAAGTCGTATTTCTTTAATAGTAAACTGAAACAGATTTTCGGGCGACGTCCTTTTTTTTTCTGTCGCTTTACAATCGTCGGTGTCAGCTTCGTGTGATTTCATTCGCTGAAACAAGCGGATTTTAATGTGCTGAATTGCGCTTTTGGAGTCTGCAAAGATCCGGTGAGTACTTTAATTCTTACATGTTGAGTTTCTGGTGAGGAAATGGAGCTCCTTTGATGTGTTTTAACCCAGTCTCTGCTCACTTTTCTTCCCCAGTGCTCTACCGAACAAAGCTGCATTTCAGGAAATGCTACACTTTGACTCTGAAATTTCTCCCATTCTTTATTCACTAAATTAACTGTAACTTGTATTTAAACATAAGATAATGTGAGCTATATATACCTATGCGTATCATTGTTATGCAATAACCTTATTCATTAAAAGCCTGTGTCCATCACTGCAAAGAGCACATCCGCAAGATGAGATCAATTATTAATGTGGTCCCATTTGTTGGAAGTCAACTGTTCCCGGAATAACGTCCCATTAGATTGATATTTGACCAGTCTGATGGGAGAAACTTTTCGATGTAATGTAATTAATCTGATATTTTTATCTGGACTTTACAGGATCTTCCTCATTTCTGGGATTAACGAGGATTTTATCAGCCTCAACATGGAGTTTGATTGTTTCCAGTCTTATTTTTTCCACGATTTCGACACCGAGGAGGATTTTTACAAGTCCACTGCCCCCAGTGAGGATATCTGGAAAAAGTTCGAGTTGCTGCCCACTCCTCCCATGTCCCCCCACAGGACTCTGAGTGACGCTGCCCTGCACCTCTCTCCCGGGGACAAGTTCAGCTGGCTGTCCAAGGTGCTGGGGCAGGACGATGACTGTGAGGGTACGTTCACGCCCAACCGCACGGAGCTTTTCGATAACCTCAGCGCGCACATCATCCAGGACTGCATGTGGAGTAGTTCTGAGAAAGTGTCGGCGGTTGTGGCGCAGACCCCGGCGCCCCAACAGATCTCAGTCCGGGCCACCAAGGCGCAGTTTGCCTCTACTGGTGGTCTCCTCTCTGCTGCCGCGGACTGCGTGGACCCCGCCGCCGTCTTCACCTTCCCCACCAGTAGCTGCAGAAAGCCGGCGTCGTCTGGCTCAGAGTCTCGCTCTGATTCCTCTGGTAAGGACGGCCCCACCCTGCCCTGCCTCTGGGTTATATTGTGCCCACCAACAATGGGTTATTTGGAAAATGCAAGGCGGGAATAATGCAAAGGGGTTATCCAGTTCAGCCTCAAATAAGATTTGTTTTTTTCTCTTTCTTTGACAAAAAGTGCCTCCTGCTTGTCCTGAACGACTCATGCTTCCTTTTAAAAACCGCGCCCCTATCACTTTAAGGCAAACAGACCTCATTTCTTTATCTTTGACTGCAGTAGGAGGGGTGGATTTACTCTGTCTTCTTGATTTATTGCCATTGCGCACAGGGGCGCCTCCAGAAAGTTTTGTGAGGGTTGGCCAGACGGGGGCTACTAATAATCATTGGATGGCACACCATAATCAAAAGCCAAGTTTTATTGAACTATGTTGCTGCGTTGGACCGTGATAATAAAAGAAAAAAAACAAACAAACAAAAAAACCCGACATTCTCCTTGGGATTTTTAAGATACCTTATAAGTTCATGTTTTTTTGAGTAGCTATTTCTCGAAATTGATTATAGCATGTTTTTTTGCACACGCAAATCTTAGTGTTCATGGTACTGCAATGCTTCTAATTTTTTTTATCCTAAATATTTGATCCTGATATTATTTGATGGTGGGTTCAGAAAAGTATGATACTCTTTAAAAATGGCAGTGTAAAATACAAAAAAAAAAAAAATATTACAATACCTGGTCATTTCCCAGATATGCTTATTTTGTACCTTCTACCTTGGTTTTAGGGATAATAATTGCAAATGAAGGCCACAAAACTAAATTCAACAAGGCACATTTATTGCAACAGGAATTAGTTTTACTAAAGAGTATATTACTAGTCAGTATGTAATGCACACACACACACACACCTCAGATCTTTTACCTATAAGAACTATGTTTAAACTGCTTTTCTCCAGGTCCCTTGAAAATGTTCTTATCAGACTATAGGTGTAGGTGTTTTAAACCACAGCATATCGGTTTATTTTATTTTATTTGTTTGCAATTACAGAAATTAAACCTGGTAAATGTGCTCAGATCTCATGTGTAATTTATTTAGGTTGTATATTATTATCTGAAACTGCTATTCTCATGTTTTTTTGTTGTTTTTTTTGATTCCCATTTGGCCCGCTCAGTCTGAAATGTCACATATTTGGCCCGCTCAGTCTGAAATGTCACATATTTATGAACCCAGAACCAATCAAAATGTCTAAGCTCCTGCTGGCAGACATTATTTTCTGGATTCATATAACTGCATTTTCTTGCCTCTGCTCTAAACAGGTCAGACATAACAGTGAGCCTTTTCATTTTTGTTTTTGATATAGTTCAGTAACTGCTGCATCACCAACTACAGGCCTGGCATAGTTACTACAGTATCACTTTTTTTTTTTTTTTTTGTTGGTTGAAAAAATATTTTTGAAATCCTGCCATCTTTATAAGGAAATCTGGAAAGAGAGTAGGTTTATAGGAATGCCTCACCCCCTGCCAGCCCCCCCTTGGTGCCACCCCTGCAGTTCCACCTTCTAAATGCCTTACAGAGTGAAGTTAAACATTTACCAGCTTAATTAATGTCTTCTACCTTTGTATCTCCTCATTTAGATTATTGAATAGCCACTGATTGAAGCCTCATCACTGCAAACTTTACTTCCTTGTTGCTGTTCTCGTTACCCTTTAACTCACTTTGTAGAAATCTGTTGTCTTAGAATGACTCTGCAGTGCCATATTATGAACCTTCTCAGTGGGAATTCACGAGTTATTTCCTTCTATGATGACAGATGATGAGGAAGAAATCGATGTGGTCACTGTGGAGAACAAGCAGAACCGAGTGCGGCTGCTGAGTGGGAGGAAACCGGTCACCATCAGGGTCCGTGCAGACCCCTACCATGTATCCATCCACCAGCAGCAGCACAACTACGCAGCCCGCTCACCAGACAGCGACCCAGAAGAGGATGAGGAGGATGACGATGACTATGAGGAGGAGCCTCTGAGCAAGCGCACCTGCACGGCATCCCACCAGCTGCCGCCCTCCCCCTCAGATACCCCCCTGAACTCGGATGCAGAGGACACTGACCGCAGGCGAAACCACAACTTTCTGGAGAGGAAGAGGAGGAATGACCTCAGATCCCGCTTCACCGCCCTGCGGGACCAGATCCCCAGCCTTGAGTCGGCCAAGGCCCCCAAGGTGGCTATTCTGACCCAGGCGACTGATTACCTGGAGGAGCTGCATCTCAGTGAGAAGCGGCACCTACAGGAGAAGAAGCGCCTCAGATCCAGGCAGCAGCAGCTTCTCCGCAGGTTATCTGAACTCAAACGCTTCTGAGACTCAATAACTGCCTCATTAACAGCAGATAACTTCTACCCTCAAAAAAAAAAATAATTACTTGTCACTTTCAAGGAAAGCTATTCTTTTATAAGCGTCATGTAAATAGCTGTGAATTATGTTCTAAATGAAATCATGTGGCTGTGGGCTTCCTGTCAAATCCACTGCCATGTCCTGTGAACCTGCTATGGGGAGGAGCAGTTTGCTACAATGTGCTGTTTGTTTTGTTTTGCACAATTTTGAATGGTGAGTCATAATTGTTTTTATTGCTAAAGCAAAGATATTTCCAGGTATGCTGTGAAAGAAATATTTTATATTTTACAAACATTTAAAGCAGTCAGGATGAGTAAAAAAATATTGGTTTTCATGTTTTCATTTCATCATTGCACATTGAATATATTTGTGAATGCTTTTCTGTTTGCAAGCGTGAATGAATAATGACTTGATGTATAAATCTTTTTGTAAATAATAGCATATTTCTCCGGGTAAAGGAGACAAAGCCAGGGTTTGTCTTACAACTTTGCTCCTCTGTGCCACCAGACTTCTATTTTTTGTTAAGAAAGTAGGAAAAATTACAAAAAAAAGGAAAAAGTAGCACAGCTGTACTTTATATTCACATGTCACTTTGTGATTTCAATGCTTCTCGGATTGTTGTTTGTTTTTTAAAGCATGATAACCTCAAAGCATCATTAAATTTTTATACCATATTTGCATACAAACATGTCTTTTTTGTTTTTATTCAAAACAAGCAAACACTATCTGATTTATTTTGGCCTCACCATCTGATTAGATTTGTACACATTTCAGCCATTACTGGTTTCCACAGAAACATCACTCAGCCTGAGCTGGCTCCAACGTGAAAGCTTATTTTGAATATTTAATGCATAAGTAGCAAATTGCACTAATTTGTCATCCTCCCTAAATAGCTTCCACCACTCTCATTGATTTGGTGCAACTCCTGCTTTAAATGAGGCAAGGCAAGTTTATTTGTGTAGTGCCATTCACACTCAAGGTAATTCAAAGTGCTTCAAAATTATTACATTAAAAACAAGACATAAAAAATTGACCATCACATAAAAGTAAAGAAACATTGAAATGGAAACTAAATGCTGCCTGCCCTTGCTCAGTTTTGGTCCTGGGAATGCTGAGTGAATAGGTCTCTGACCTGAGAGTTCATATCTAACCAACAAGTGTTGTCCTGTGGACCAATAACCAAAATCTGTCCTTTAACAAATAGGGAGCCAGTCAGTGACGTGTTTTAAAAACTACTGTAGTATGATCGATTTTCCTCTGCTTCATTTGCTGGTCAGGGCTCTGGAAACCGCATTTTGGATGATTTGATAACTTGTTTTTAAATAGACCAGCAACGATGCCATCAGAACAATCTTAGCTACTGAGAAAAAAAGCAAACATCATTTTTCTGTTCTGTTATAGGACAGAAAACTTCATTCTAGCAGTTTATTCTAATTTCATGTGATAGTTAAAATCTAGTTTTTAGTCCATAACAATTAGATCTCCTGAATGTTTCCTGGTTTTACACCTGACTTCGGATTTTTAGGACTGGACATACTGGTCATGTGATGATACATAGATATACATAAGTGTGGTACATCTTAGATATGGTTAGATATGTGGTGATAATCCATAATCTGAGGGAGAGGATGTAGAATTTGAATAAAAAGGTGCAAGGACGCAGCCTTGATTTTATTTAGCGTTCCTTAGTTTGTAGACACAGCTAGAACTGTAAAATTCCCCTCTTCAGAGTATATAAATTATTTATGACTGCCAAATCACACAAAGTAGTTCTGGCCTGTCAGGTAGGATCTGAATCAATCTAACACAATGCCAAAGAATCCCACCCTCTTTTCCAGTTATCAGTTAGTATGTTATGATCAACCATGATACAGCAATAAGATGGTGTGATATTCAGACCAAATGTAGGTGAATTGCTATCAAGATGTATTGTATCTCATTTGAAACTTTCACCAAAGCACTCTCAAGGCTGTAGTTTGGTCAAAAACCTGACTGGAAAACTTCAAACAGATTGTTTTTTTTTTTGTTTTTTTTTGTTTTTTTTTTGTTTTTTTTTATCAGAAAGGATTAAATCTTTGACTGATTAACTGTTGTGGACTTTGGTCATGTGATAAATATAAAGTTGTGTGTCATTACCATACAAATGGCAGCAGATGTTGTAAAACTGCAAAAATCTAATTGGGTGAGATTATAAAGACATTGAATGAAAGTGGTCCAAGAATGAGACCCTGAGGAACTCCATGTGTGATCTTTGTTCTCTCTTATAATTACCAAATAATACAAAAAGGCAATATACCACAGTACCAGAGTCTCACCAGTGTCAAATGCAGCTCTAAAATCTAGCAACACCAACACAGAAGTTTTTGATGCATCACCCTTAAGGCAAATGTCTGTTTCCCTCTATAGTTTTAGAAGCATCACTATTACAATCTCCTATAAGCATCATTATTATGATGTATATCATTTAAAACTTTTTATCAGATGGTCCAACTCCTGTCTAGAATGAACTGAAGACTGTTTATCAAGAAGGAATCAGTTTGTTGATAAATTGCCTTTTCATATTGAGGACACACATTGTCTTAATTTCCCTAAATAGCTTGATGTGTGTTTGTCCTCCAAAGATGTATTTCTTTTATACACCAGCTGCTTCTCCTAAAGCGATTGAGACTCTGTCCTTCAGATTTGCCCTTGAGGGAAGTCTGCATTTGTGTGGTAGTGTTGTGGATCCTCCCCTCTGCAGTGGCTGCTGCACCCTGGCCACCTGATGTGCTCAGGAAGTAGGTCAAACTCACATAAATACAGTCGGTATCTTTGAAGGAATGCCCCTTGTGTGAAGTGCTACTTGAATCCAGTGCACGTATGCGCTCTGAGAACTGCTTCAAATATCCACACAGACAGACTTAGCAAAAAAAAAAAAAAAAAAAAAAAAAAAAAAAAAAAATTGAGCTTAAAGTTGTTGTATGCCATATCATCAGTTCTTTATTGATCATTAAAATGTGTTTCTGGAGATCTATATGTAGAGTCCTGCTTGTCCTGTCCTGCTTGAGAATGCATAAAAAAGTCTGTGTCAACACCAGTGTGGTCTGATTTGGCTAAAGTTGGTTGAGACTGCTTCACCACACTAAGACAGGATATAGTCGACCCATGACAGGGTCATATCCCAAATGGCCTCCAGATGCCTGGAAGGGAGTCAGTGTATTAGGGAGTGAGCATTCTTGTTATGTTGTGAATAGATGGGAAGGCAGAACCACTTCCTCCCTGGTGCTGTTAATTCACCGTGACCATGACTCACATGGACAGAAGCAGGTCAATAGATTAATAAACTAGTGGAAAAACTGGGCAAACATATAGATAACAAAACTATTTAGAAAGCATAGAGTGTATATAAATACAAGATAACTTGTTATCTGTGACATTAGTAAGCATGTTCTGATAAAAATGTTAAACAGCCTGATGTCCGGTTGTGATAATATTTACAAGAGTGTTGATTCCAATGATTATAACCAAACTAGAGAGAAAAATATAACTTATCTGTCAGTTGTGCTCTGAACATGTTTGTTTTTATTTTATTTCTTCTTAGTTATCTATCACAGTCGGTGGGAAATTGGTACACCCATCTGTTAAGTAGGTATTCCCTGCCAGCTGCTTGCTTTATTTAGGACTCCACTGTATTTTATCCTACCCCAGAATCTTTTAATTGGTTGGTGGAGGCGGCAGAAGGAGTTGCTTGCCCAGGGCATCTTTCACACAAGAACCACCACTGTGTGTGTATTTACAGAAACAGAAAGTTGTGAAATATCTGATTTTTATTGCTGACATGTACACATTTTTCAACCCACTTATGGATATTGGATAAGTCATCATGAAGAAAAGGGCTCCTATGTTGTATTGCCTTTAAATTTAAATTCAGTACCTGCTATTAGCTACAACTCCAAACCTTAGTGTATTTCATTTGGATTTTATGTAATCAACAAACAAAGGAGCATATAACTGTGAAATAGAAAGTAAATTGATCATAGCTTTGAATACTTCTTTATAAATAAAGCTGTAAAAATATGTTCCATTCACCTCCCCTTTATTATGATACCCTGAAATAAAACACAAAGTGCAATCAACCTCTTTCAGAAGTTGCCTAGTAGCAAATAGTGTCCCTGTTTGTATTGGCGAACTACCTAGAGTGTACCCAGCCTCTCGCCTGGTATTCTTTGAAGACAGAAACAAGCCCCCCAACAACCCTGCAAGACAAGCAGGTATAGACAATGGATAGACTTTCATTAAAGTGAAATACCGCTGTTTGAAGACTTGTGGTTTGACCATTTCAGTTGGAACCAAATCTTATAGCTCTTGTATTTTCTCTATTAGACCTTTAACAGAGCATCATCTGTTTTTTTGAGCTGAAGAATTCAGTGTAACTCTTAATTGAATGACTTACACAGTGACTTGATACATTTGAGTTTCTGCTGCCTTCACAATGACTTCACCAAGATGAGCCTCTGCAGGCCTGAATGAGTCATTTCTGAGCTCCCGACATTTGTTTAATCAACGTGGAGCAGCCATGTGGTTCAGGTAGTCCAGCCTGACAGAGGAGGCTGGCACACCCTGAAAACCAACCGTCTTGCACCTCGCTGGGAATGGTTATTGTTTTACCTGTTTGTGTTCACTTTCCTCTCATGTCACTGTTTTGTTGCACAACCCTTTATTCTCCTTATTTAATTGGTATTTGAACCCAGGAAGCTCTGTTGAAGATGTTAAAAGACACAAATGATAAGATAAACTCAAATTTTGGACCATTTTTAGTATTTCTATGTGGAACTAAGAGCTTTGCACTAAAAAGAAGTCGAACAGAATATCAGATAACACTAACCTGATGCACACCAGTTTCAGTAAGCGCCTAGATCCTTCCTAAGATTGTCCTAAACTGCTGTTATCGGGAAGTGAAAATAACTCTCAAATGTCAGGTTTTGGACCAGATAGCAGCAAACCTGTTTAATGCATTTCCTGTTACAAAACAACCACAAAATCGATTTAACCCTCTTATTACCAAACTGTTACTGCCAACAGGATTAATTGACGAAATAAACTATCAGGGTATCAGTACTGGTGATATAAAAGTTTTCTACTGTCTTGTCAAGAGATGTGCATGCTTTGCATACTCTTTTTTTTTTTTTTTTTTTAACATGCAACATGCAAAGTGCTTATTTCACAGTGAAGTGGATGCAGATGAAAAATAATACAGGTCTTGAACAGAAGATCATATCTTACTGTGTATGCTTTTTGTGTTTTGGGAAGTGAAATCAAAAAGGTTCTTTTTCTGTTTCTGAGTTGAAAAGAAATACTTTTGAAAAGGCCTTAGAACAAATATAAAAAACTGAGAAAGCACTTTAATATTCAAAAAGGGGTCTTAACTCCTCCCACATGTGCAAATATTGACAAGAAAAACTTTTCAGTTGCGGTTTCATTGTATCAAACAGACTTTCTCCTTAGAGGAAGAGGATGGAAGTTGATCTCTTTATCCTGCCGTTTTGTGCAGCTCTGACGGTTAACTTGCCAGACCAGATTTTCTGGCCATTCTGAACAACTGCTGAACTGCATGAGTGGTTGTTCTCCTGTGCCCTCTCAGAGCACCCTCTCATATTAGGGGGCTTACTTCAAGCAAAGAAATAACCCGCAGTGGTCACACAGACGGTTGGGATGAGTACAAATGTGGAGGGGAATATAGAAAATTGATGATTTGAGAGGGTGGAGAGTAATACAAGTTAATTTGTACCAATTTTCTAACACATTTGAGGTGATGCACATCTTCACCATAACACTAAGACAACATGTGTGAAACAAAGAATGAGTGCATTTATTCTGCTTCTGTATTTTTGACCTTAGACCTTTTTAAACCTATAAATCTGGCAGAAAGACCACAGAAACAGATGAGCACATCATGTTTTTGGCATGCATCCAAGACAAGAAAAATTACCCGTTGTTCTCGTCTCTCCCAGATAACTGGTTTACTCACAGAAAAACCAGTTACAAGATAAAACTGTAACTGGTTTATCTGTAGAAAACTGCAGTTTGTTCCTGTTGCCCACCATGAAGAGCTTATAATTGAGTAAATATAAGTAAAAGAATAAAATAAACAACAACAATGCATCTGCATTCCTGAAAAGGGAGATGGTTGTCAACTTTCACAACCGTTAACATCCTCTTGCTGCTGCAGTGAAGATTCTCCTATCTCTGCAATTTTTTTAGAAGGAATAACTCAAATGCATTGAGCAATATTTGCACCATCTCTGAATGGGTGTGTTCTTGTCGGTATCTTATGTGTGTAGTAATTGTGTGTGCTAAGATAATAAAGCAAAGACGGAAACAGACCATAAACACTCTGCATGAGTTTATGATTTTAAGGCACAAGTACAACTAGTTGCTTATCTCTGACCCACATGCTAACGGTAAACAGGGCAATGTGATAAAGACCAGGTGAGAGTTTAACCTATGAATGAGCTTTGAAGGAACAGACTACTAGATTTACAGGTCGTCACACAGATTTGACTCTTCTCTTACACCAGGGGGATATAAATTGTGGTTCTTGGGCCATTTGTGGTCTTCAGAATGATTTAGTCTGTCCTGCAACTGCAGTTCAAGACATTTTGGTGCAAGCGGTTCATTAAAATGAATACTTTATATTTTCAGGGCAAGATTTACATTGAGGCTTTTCAAAGAAGGTGCTGAAAAATTAAAATCTTCCTTAAATAGAAAAATATTGGGTATAAAACAAAGTGTTGCTTTTATTTTAATCCCACAGAAGTCATAACCACAAACATCCGGATATAGATGAGACCTATTCATAAAACCTGACTAAATACAGAAGGCACTTTAAAAAAAAAAAAAGAGTCCACTGATTAGATTTTGTCATAAAATCTCTTATCCCACACAGATGACTCTAGGAATCTTCAAATTGTGATTGTTTTTATGACATGAAAGTGTTATGCTGAAAACATGTTATCTGACTGACTGCCAGGATGACTCAAGATATCTTTTATATGAATTATTTCACTTTACAAATTTAGAAATTAAGATAAACTGTAAAATAATTATTTACTTTTATGTTTTCCCAACCATGATATTAAATGTTAATATCAAAAGTCAAAATACAAAGATAACGAGAGTAAAAACAAACCACAATTTTAAACTAATGACTTAATGTTTTAAAGAAAAAAGCAGTCCAATCTGGCAGGATGTGAAACACATAATTTCACCCCTTGTTAAATACAGTGACTAAGCACACTTTTTCTTTGATTTCACTAGCCACACCCAGTCTTGATTACTACCAGACATGTGGAATTGAGAAATCACTTAAAAAGAAGCCGTCTGACTACAGCAAACCACAGTGAAACCCATTATCCAAAAATGGAGCATACATTGAACAGCAGTGAACCTCCCCAGGAGTAGTTGACTTAATAAAATCAGCACAATAGTATGCTGAACGTCGTCTAACTGCAGGAGTAAACTCTTCTTGCAGGCCTTACTTACAACAGTTAAGATCAGTGTTGATCTAATGAATTAGAAAGAGGCAGGGCAAAAATGGCACTGATGAGGGAGTTTTAATGCAAAAACCACTACTTAACAAAAAGGAAATTAAGGCCTGTCCTACATTTATCCCACAAATTTGAATGATCCCCAAGACAAACATGGTGGTATTAGGAGGTGTGATGGTTTTATTTGCCTCTGATGCCTCAGGACCTGGTTTAAATACCATGGTTGATGCACACCAGCAAGTCCTCCTCTGAGGATATTTTGTAATAATAATAATAATAATTTGGAACTTGAGTCTGACTTAAGTCACTTAATTGAGTCGACACCACTGCTGTGGCATGACTGGAAACAGGGCATTCATGCTTGAAAATCCCCCAATTTGTTTGAATTAAAACAATTCTTCAAAGCAGAGTGGGCCAAATTTTCCCCACAGTTAAGTAAAAGACTCATTGCCAAGTATTGTAAACAGTAGATGGCAGTCGGTAATATCAAAGGATGACACAACCATTTATCATGTTTGTAGGACAATTACTTTTTCACAATGGTCCAGATTAGTTTGGATAGGGAGTTTTCCCTTAATAAATAAAGCCATCATTTGAAAACTGCATTTTGTGTTTACTCATGTTGTATTTGCCTGATAATAAAATTTGTTTGACGAGCTGAACATGTAGGTGTGACATTGAAGAGCAAACTCTGTAACTCTGTAAAGAGCAATTAATTTTCACTGTTAAGCTGTTCAACAGAGCTTCAACAATGTTACAAATCAGTTTGTAGATCTTTGAACACAGTAGAAGTGGACCTAGAGTCATCTCTTTCTTACTCAATTCAGAACTCACACACCCTTCCCCTTATTCTATTTTCAAGCGGCTGACGGTCAAGGAAGATGTGGAAAACATAAGCGGGAAAAGACACAGATGGTCATGAGTGTGCGCACAACACATACCCACCAGTACTTGTAAGAAAACTTTCCCTGGCCCGGCTGCAATTGTCAAATTCTACTGTGTACTGACTCACATTCCTGCCCGGTTGTGTCACTTTAGCTCACAACCACTCAGATGCTGTTTTCTAGCAAAGCAGAAACCACATGCTGGCATGGAAATCCATCACATTTTCCTTAACCACACTTTGATCCTGATTCCATGTCTTTGTCTTTAACCCGCCTGGTCCTTGTTTGCCCCCCTCTCCTTGCCTCTGAGGAGAGCCTCAGGTACTTATATCCACCATTTGCTGATCTGGTCAGTGGTCTGTTTTGGGTTTCACTCCCCCTTTGTGCTACTTGCCCCCCCCCCTCCTGTGCTAAGGCCTGTGTTACATAACAATGATGATTCAGACTCTGCATGTTCCTCTCGGATACATCTGGCCCCAGCTGACTGATCTGTGTTTTTCTTTGTAAATGGATCTGCTGTAAAGTCAAATAAACACGCATTGCGTCAAAAGGACCTGTGCAGAATAATTTGTCAGACCTTTTCTATTTCTATGGAGGATATTCTTTTTTAACCTTTTGCAGCAGCTGTCTTTCTTGCTTAGGAGGTAAGGTTAGTAGTTTCAGAGATAAACTCAAGAAGGTAATAATCTAATCTAGAGCTAATCCTAATCCTGTTGGTGCAAACGCTGGTGCCATCTGGGTTCAGACACTACAGCTCTGATTATAACAAACCCATCAAAAGTTCTTCAAGTCATTCCCCTTTGGGTAAGCTGCCAGTGGCTCATATTAATATTAAACTTGAACAAAAACAGGCTAAGGGTGAACGGACGTTACAATGCCTTACAAGGATTTTCAAAACGTGAATTTCCCATATTTTATTATGTTACAACTCCAAATTCAAACATTTTTATAGAAATTTTACATCATAGGCCAACTCAAAATATCAATAATTATATTATTTGGAGCTTACATAACACACAGGAAGACCATACCACCCAACCATTTAGCAACAGACGGCCCCTGAAGACACTTGTTTGTACTGGATCAGATTTTAATTAAGAATATCAGAGTAAAAGAGGCTAAATACAATTGTATGACAGACTTTTCAGCTTTTTATTTGTTAAAAAACTGTAAAATACACAATTTTTCTTTTACTTCATGAAAATGCATGGCTTTCTGTTGATCTGTAATATGAAATGCCAATAACATATATGGCTGTATAAAGATATGTTATGATGTGTTAATTTTTGTCTGTTGGTGCAAATTTAATAATTAAAATATAATTATTAAATTTATTTGAACAAATATCACTCAATACTTTGAACTCTGCTACCCAACAGAATCAAAAATCAAATTCAATCTGACTGATTAACTTACAAAAAAGCAAACCCCCCCCCCCAAAAAAAAAAAAAGAAACAAAAATGAAGACTGACAAAGAGAAGTAAAGCTGATCAATCTAAAGAGAAAATGTAATACTAGGAGATGAAGGTTCAAAATAGCACGCTTTTAACTTCGAAAAGAATCTAAAAGTTACCAGGAGTTTCTCAGTCTCTCAGAAGTCTACAGAACGAAGTTTCATGGCTGGGATCTAAGTTCTAAGATTTGAATTTACAGTCTCAAAACTTCGATAACACCAGCTATGATAACACCAGAACCACTACAGAGAAACTGCAAAAAGGGACCTTACTTTCGTCCGAAATAGACTATTGGTTGAGTTCTCTCACTGAACTCGCATGGATTTCTATGAACATGTGTTCCCACCCTCCCGTTTCTTGTCTTAGAGGATAGCATGGGTCACTAGATCATTGTTTCTCAATTCCGGTCCCAAGGGACCACTTCCCTGCGTGTTTTAAGTGTTTCTCTTATGCTACACACGTGACTTGAATAACTGGGTGATTAACATGCTTCTGTAGCACTTGATGGCACGCAGAGGTCATGCAATCATTTGAATCAGGTGTTCTGGGACAGAGACACATCTAAAATATGCAGGGCAGTGGTCCCTGAGGACTGAAACTGGGAAACACTGCCCCAGACAAACAACTGGTTTGGTCGCCTCAGACGCAGACACTACAAGCCTCTTCTGCCACAGACTTTAGGGTGTCTGTAGGTTCCCCACTTTGGGTTATGAAGGAATCAAATTACAAGTGCTGAAGTGGAAAGTTCCCCCTTGGTGAGTTTAGTGGATTAAGATGACAGAGCCTCTACAGTGTGTATGAAGAGGGGGGAAAAAACTAAATATTATAGGAACTTTACAGAAATATAGATGAATGTAACAGGAGTTGAAGCAACCAAAAAAATGTAACACAAAGATGTCGTGGCTGACTTGGTCGGACAAGTCTTTAGGCCTCTGGGCTACATCCACTGCAAAAACAGATTCTTTTTATGTGTCAAAAACAATCAGCAAGGACTTCCGAAAAAGGGACTGCAAGATTAAAATTATTTTATTTTGTTCTTGCAGCCATGGGAACACACATTTTTTTTTGTTCTTGCAGAGTATGTATGAGATGATATGTTAAATTTCTTAGCGCCCCAGACATTAAAATTTTAACAGCAGTGATTTACAGTTCATTGTAATATTTTAATGTTACTGGATTTCTAAACAAAAACAGACAAATAAATATTTTGATTTTTCATATGTTAGGAAGAAATTTTCATATCTGTTGGCAAATTTCATGTAAACAGACCGAACAATAACAACAAGTAAGATCATGAGAACATTCTTTGTTAAAAACCAAAGAAAACCAAAACACTCACTACTGGACTGAGGGTTTGTTATGACAAAATCTAAAGTTTCCCGATGCCATTTCAATTGATTAAATAGATTGAATTAAAAGACAGCTCTTGTAGATGAGAGGTCAAATCCAAGGTGTGTGCGTGTGTTTTGGTTTGTCTCTGTGTGTGTGAAGAGTGTTTGAGAGTAATCCGTTTCTATGGTGTGTTTTTCCCCTGGAGAGGCAGTGGTAACTTTAGTGATGGAGCCATGGTGCTGGTTAATGGATACAATTCAGGAAACAGGGAGGATTGGATCCTAGCAACCCTTACTTGCCTCCACTTTTCCTAATGTGAGTACTTACTGGAAGCAAAATAAGTAGCAGAAGGTGGGAAACCCTAAGACAAATGTTTTTTTTCTTCTTTTATGCTCCAAGTTTTTATTGTCAGGACAGATTACCCATATTGAAAGGACTCATATGTTATGATTCAGTCACATGTTTTACTTTGGCTGCCTTCACACAGTCCATTTGTTTAATGTCATGCTCTTTTTCTTCATGGAAATCTTTTTAAGCAAGTGTGGTGCTCCCAAATATAGCCACAAATTACAATCTTGCAGTTTAATAGCTTTCTGTTCTGTAAGAGGATGAAAATGCAACAATTTTCATCCACATAAATATGAAGAACTGCAGGCACAACAGTTTTGTTTTCACCCTGATATCCACTGTAAGAACAATGTGGAGTAGATCAACATTTACAAAAAGAGATATCTCATATATGCATGTTATGAATAAACTTGGTGCAAAAAATTACTTGTAAAGCTGATACCTGTACAGAGTGGGTAAAAATATTTTCATCAAGACAGCTTGCTTTTTATTTGCTTTTTTCATTCTTAAAATGCTCAAAATAAACCCACAAATACATGTTGCCTCTGCTGAAGAGTGTATGGGGCACTTCAAAATACTGCTACTGCTGCTTATATGGCAAGCGTTGTGCTTTTTTCAAGCGGGCAGATGTTCCTTTTGTTTGGCCCTACGGTGTAAGGTTGCTTCAGCTGAAGTTAGGACTCTTTCTGCATCTTTTGAATTTAGCCCCTTTCAGTGCTGTCACCATCCAAACCCCTCCACTTTGAAGACTTTGCCCTTCCCCCTATCCCCTTTAACCCCTAACAGCCCTCTTAGTTGTTCTTCTACCAATCAACACTTCTCTGCTAGTTTTTGCATTTTGCTCAGTCAGGAATCCTGTTTATTTGCCTATGACTGCAGAGTTAGGGTGTATTTGCATCATTCCACAGTTAAATGCATAGCTACACCTCATTGTATCTTATCAGATGGTGAATGCATGTTATATGTAATTGTTCTTTTTTTCTCATTTGGCTACGGCTCCTTGCTGTTGTCATCAGGGCCTCTAAGATCACCATACCATGCTGCTTATGTAACAATCACTCCCTCTGTTTTCCTTTGCTCACCCCACTGCAGGATGGCATGTGTGAAACACAAGAAAAGACGCAGCGTCATAAGATCTAGGAAATGTACAACCTCTGCAGGCTTCCTGTTTTTGTGTTAAACTCATTGGAGGCAGGAAGTGAGGAGGAACCACTGCTCATTTTGCTCTGTAATGGGTGAAATTTGCAACTCTGGCTCCCACTCAGGTGATACTTGTTTTACTAGTAACATGGATTAGGAGGCTGGGGTAACTCTGGGTTGCAGCATTTCAGAAAGCTAATAACAACAAATCCAATTATGCGACTGCTGATTGCCTACACTGCCAGGTCTGCAAATGACCTTTTTTTTTTGGATCCTTTAGTTTGGAGCTTGAAGGCTGTTCTCAGCAGTACATGAAAGAAAGACCTTTACTCGACTTTGGTTATAGCACATTGTTTAAGCAGAATCCCTTGGAGAACAACGAATCTAGTGGTGGTGAACATGCCTGAGTAGCTGCTTTAAATGCCTGATTAAGGTTATAATAGTTATTTGGCTTTCTTCAAGGCTCCAGGCTGTGTTAGGGGGGTGGGGCCTTATAAAGAGTAGGGGGGGGGGGTTGTCCAGGCTGCTACCCTCTTTGTTCTGGCCTTCTCCTCCCATGCTTAGTTCTTTGTCTCCGCCCACAGCTAGCATTATCTCTCTTGCAGTCTAAAGCCAAAACAAGAGGTCGAGTTGCTTTCTTTCTTCCTGTTTCCTTTTTCTACACATCTTTGCTTGGAAGGTATCCTCTAATGTCTGACATGCTTACAAGACATCTTCAGGTACAGCACAGGTTTTCTAATGCTCCTTAAAGAACTCCTTTTACTGCTTGTATTTCCCACTAGTGTTTCCCGCCACTCCAGGGTTCTCAGTGAGGGCGGGAGGGAGGAGTGGCAGCACAGCCGGCATGAAGAAAGACAGCCTACCCTAAACCTCGCGCCAAAATGCCGGTGCTATTCAAATCAGCTCTGAGGGTGCGGCCCAACTGTCTCTATGCCCTGTTAACCCCATTTGAGCTTTTCGGGCTCCAACACAAAGACAGAAAAGTCAGAGGCTTGCTTTTTAACATGGAACTCAAATACTTATAAAACTATGGGAGTTAATGTATTACTATGTGTTCTTGAAGATCTTTGCAAATAACTAATTTAATCTCCACTAATAAACCTAAATTATTTCTTGTA
Organism: Anableps anableps; assembly: GCA_014839685.1. Lineage (NCBI taxonomy): Eukaryota > Metazoa > Chordata > Actinopteri > Cyprinodontiformes > Anablepidae > Anableps > Anableps anableps. The sequence continues at coordinate 21,415,331 of CM026080.1, read as the reverse complement.
AAGCAATAAATGTACGTAATATAAAACCATAAATTCAGGATCCTGCCCTTCTAAATGCAGTCGTTTGATTCAGCATGCTGGAGTTAAATGTTGAAAGAAACTTGAACAAAAAAAGCTTTTAGTTAACTTCCTCTAACAGAGTGTTTCTTTCACATCCTCTTTGTCTACAGCAACGTAAAGGCATGAATGAAAGTGAAGCATTCAGGGAGGAACCATCGACCCTCTGCTGCACTCTAGTGTCTTTAACTATCAACTACAAGAATATCGAATCAGTTTTTTCAGCTTCTTCATAGTCTGGCTTCATTCATTTTTACCATGCTTGTATAAACGATTCTAATAATAATAATAATAAAAACCTTGGACACCTTCCTATGGAACTAATACAAATTCCTAATTATATATATTTTTGACTTAGAGTCATAGTTCTTTGATGTTTTAACTTCAACAAGTGTTTTTATGTCTGTTGTTGTCTAAATCTAGAGCTATAGAGAATGAGATTTTTGGATGGGAATAGGGATATAGGGGTATAAGGAATAACAGAAAGAGAGACAGTAATAGAGCTAGACATATAGAGATAGAGTCAAAGTGAACGAGATATTCATAGATACAAAGACAGATGAGATGGAGTTACAGAGACAGAGTTATGTATATGGAGTTAGAATTATACAAACATAATTGTAAATAAAGTTATATCATGATACAGAGTTATATAAATAGAGAAATAAAGATAAAAATATAGCAATTTAGACATTGAAATAAAGATTTTGAGATAGAATGACAAAGAGGTACAGACTAATTCATATGTAATTAAAGAGATAAAGTAATATATATGGATATAGAAACTGACTCATAGACGACATATAGAGATAGAGTTACTGGCTAGATATAGAGATCAAGGCATTGGGGTTAAAGATATAGACAGAGATTTAATGACAGAAATGACGTTATAGGTATACAGTTATAGAGATAGGGATATCAAAATAGAGGGAAATATATAGATATAAAGACAGAGATATAGATGTGCAATTTTTTCCAACTAAAATAAATTTATCTTCCTTGTTTCCTTGAAATACACCTCTGATAAAGTAGGTCTCTTAAAAAATGTCAAACCATCTTTGAAATAAGTTTACACTTTTCAATATAGTTTATTAATTAATTCATTAACTGCTGTTTGTATTTTATACAGTTAGTTTTGGTGTAATATAGAAAGTAACATAAATAACAAAACGTACTTACCACAGTTTAAAATTCTTAATTTTTTAAAAAGTGCTAGTCGTAGGTAAATAAAGATGATGTTCATGATGGATGTAGTTGTGTCTGTTGTATTTGAAGGTGCCTCTATTATCTTTTTTATTCCTTTAGTTAATCAATGGGTGACTGCTTAGTATCTCCTGCCAGAAACCATCTTGCCTGTCTGCTTTGATAAAAGCTAAGTTAACACTATTAATGATAATGTACTGCTCTTCAAGGCACAGAATGTATTTTCATCTTTCCTCCTTGCTTCACCTGCCTGTTTCTGGATGTCAGGGTTGGAGGATGATGTATTTCAAATGGAGTCCATGCAGCCAATCAGATCTATAGGAGGTATGGGAGTGTCCCATTTGCTTTGTCTCTAAGCTTGTTGCCTGGAAACTGGGATGGCTGCTTTGTAACTCAATCCTGGTGACAACCTGGCGACGCTTCAGGAGGCTACAAACCAGTGGGCCAAGACGGACTGCAGTTCCCACAATGCTGTGCAGGATTATGAAATCGTTTATCTCAGAGTATACAGTGTATCTTTGCTGTAATATCTAACACCTTTTGATGAATGAACATGACCTGATAGGAAATTGTGATTAAGTTGTCAAATGAGGAAAAGTGAAACATAAACATATTTCAAGCATCACGACACAGGACACACAGGCGGCTAATATCCTATTGTGCGCAGCAACCAGTTGTCATCCAGATTAAATCACACGCTCTGCTATGACTCAGGGAAGTCTGGTGCTGAAAGAGTTAACAGTGGGAGGATGCAGAATGGCTTGAAGTCAGGACAGAGTGTGCAAAAGAGGAGAACATAATGCAGCACAGAAGACCCGATCCAGGATTTTCCTCCAAACGATGCTGGACATATTAAACCAAGGTCATAGCTTGAATCTAGTCTGCAGTCTGCATCCTCCTTCTTTTCTGCAGTATGTCATATTTTTATAACTAAGTGCCTCAGCAGCTGCAAAAATATTGACCTCATGTGTTAATGGCTGCAAGATTGAATTAAATTTGGGAAGAGTGAGTGTGAATTTTGTTTCGAGCTTTTGCTACAAGAGTATTTTAAAGTACGCTACAAAGGAGGGACACACTGAGACTCGGTGTGATCCTGAACCTGAGCTGTGAACTGAAGCAGTAAAATGAGTCTAAACAGCATTCAGACTCTGACAATCAATGGACAAGATGTGGTCAAGAACGGCAGCCAGCACTCATCGGAAGATGCTATGACACTTTTGAAGCCCTCCACACCCTCAAAGAAACCTGTGAGTATCTCTATAGATTTCACCATCCTTAATATAGTGTCAGATATATAAAAAAATGAGGATTGTTAAAGGTAATTATTACATAAGGTCAAAATGAAGTCAGACACAGTATTGTTCACTTAATTGTGCCGAATATTTTCAGACTGGCCATAATTTATTGTAACTTAGACAACAGTAGCAAATGAATTTAAAGATACTCTTTTAATTCCATCTAAAATGTTTTCAGTGAAAAGTGTAAAATTTGTCAATAGTCAATTAATTATTTAAAGTCTCTAGCTCATTGTAAATGAAATTACATGACGATGAAGGTGTGTGAAACAGGAGAGGATGCTTCATTGAACCAGCTTACAAATGGGCAAGCTGCAGAGGTCATGTTTCAGACGAGGTTGGTAGATAAAGACAATCAGTGACCTGAGTGTGACTGGCTGAAGCAACTCACACCTTTAGGCACATACAGTTTTGTAGTTTTGAAGCAGTTTTGAAAAACTGATTTATTTCAGTAATTCAATTCAAAAACTCAAGCTCATATTGTATAACATTATTACACACAAAATTAATGTCCACGTATTTAAATGAGCTAAGATGGATGATGATGACTTCTAGCATTTCTTAAAAATTCCACTTTTTAATAAAAAATTAGGTTTATCATAGAAATACTAGCTTAGTTCATGGAGTATACAGTATATGCAATCTATAGTTGCTTGGTTGTCATTTTGCATGAATTATTAGATTGATCTAGCCTAGAATGGAGGCATTCAGAATTCCTGGGTAAAGCAATACAAGGATTTTTTGAAGATTTTTCTGGTATGTTGGGCAGGTGCTAAATTATACAAGAAAATGAGAGCATCTCTATAAACCTTGTCAGGAGAAGGGAAGCATTTAATGGTCTAAAATTTTCTGAAAAATCATTTCCTAATGCATCTTTTTTAACCACAGTTTTTCCTTCCACTCAACCTTAATATAATGTGCTTGGATAAGGCATGTTTAGCACTGACCTTTTGTGGCTTAACCCTCTCTGTAAAGGGTGTTAGAGACCGTCTACTGGACAGCTGTCAAGTCAGCATTCTTTGTCATAACTGTGTGCTTTTTCTGTATTAGAAATATAGACATATATTTTATTGATCTTATGTAAAATTGGGATTTATTTGAGGAAAAAAAATGCTGGTTTTCATTATCTATAAGCCATAATCATCAAAATTAACAAAAATAAATTCTTGAAATACATCAATCTTTGTGAAATTAATCTTAATATATAAGTTTAACTTTTTACTGAAATAAGTCAGGTTACACACAATAGATTCCTATTAATGATCAACACATGTCCCATAAAAAACCCTAAAAATTGATGAATACTACATTTGTCTTGCTTTGTCTCTTATGCAGCCAACCTATTAAAGCTGCAGTTAAGACAACAGTTAAAAATTATCATAAAATGTGTTAAAATGTAAACAAATAAAGGTTACAGTGTACAATTAGATACTCAAAGAGTTAACAGTTTCCAGACTTTGGTATGTGAAGCTGTGTTATCAGTAGTGGAAAGCATTTCACATCACACTCCACTCACTTTACCTTCATTCTGTCTGTTCTTCACTGAGTAAAGTACTGCATAGATTTAGCTAATTAAGCAGAAATAACAGCTCTAATTTAAAATGACATGTCTGATACCTGCGACCCTCCAGCCCAAGCCAGAGAACTCCATCACCATCGCTGTGTCGTCCAGAGTCCTCTTCAATATGGATAAAGAGCAGCAGATCTTCGAGCAGCAGGGCATGGAAGAGTACATCAAGTATCAGGTGGCGCATGAAACAGAACCTTTCAGCCCTGGACCTGCCTTCTCCTTTGTCAAGGTTAGAGGTTTTGTTTCAGAATGTTTTAAAAAAAACTGATTTCTAAAGCTAATATTTAGTGTGTCATTGTTGTGCTTATGGAGGTGCTGGATCAGCTCCTCACTCTCAATCCTCTCCTCATTGCACTTAATATATATTATGCTTTATTTTAACACGTATGGCTTGGTTCTGTTTCCAGGCCCTGGAGGCAGTCAACACTCAGCTGAGGGAGCTTTATCCTGAGAGTGAAGAGCTCTTTGACGTCGTGCTCATCACCAACAACCACGCTTATGTCGGCCTGAGACTCATCAATACCATCAATCATCACCGTAAGTTATTGATACACTGATCATTCCTAGGATGTGGCTGCTGTCTTGCAATTAATATTTTTATTCCCCTCCTTTACAGCCCCCCCCTGAACTGTGTGCAGGCATATTAATGGGAAGTTGAGTGAAAGAAAAAAGCATGGTGTTTAATTTGGCTCAGTAAACACATTTAATGTAAACTGAATAGATCATCTCTAGGGTACTGCCAGAAGGAAGATGAGAGGCACAATACCCATGCAGATGATCCAAATGTAATGTGACCAAAGGGTGCTATTAAAACCACTTGGGCTTCGTGCCTCAGCAGAGCCACAGGCTGATAATTCACCTCTCTGGCATGCCTCAGTGATTCAATAATTAAGACAAAAAGAGCCTCAACCAAGTATAAAGTGCTATACTGTCCAGTGAAAAATCAATAAAGAAATTTTTTTACTGATCTGATGTAGTAATTTCAAATTTTCTGAGAAACAGAATTTTGTGGGTTTTTTTTTTTTTTTTTTTTTTTTTTTTTTTTTTTTTTTTTTTTTTTTTTAGCTCTAAGCCATAATCATCAAAAACAACAGAATAAAATTTGCACAAAATAACACTCTATGTGTAATAATTCTATTTAAGTTTCATGTTTTAGTTGAATAAGTGAAACAAATAGGTTTTTAACAATATTTGAATTCAATTTAATTCAATTCAATTCAATTCAATAGTGCTTTATTTACCCCCAAGGGGAAATTACAATTCCAGTACAACCAATCCAGATGGGGAGACGGGTGACTGAGGCTCTGCACCCTTCACGACAGGCGCTGCCCTTTGTCGAGATGAAAACATAAAGAATTTGTATTTTGTCATATTTATAAAATATTTTATAACATCTTTCTGATTTTTGCTGCTTTTCATTACTATGAAGTTACTGCTTATTTTACACTGAATAAACTGTTTTATTCATTTATTTACTTATTTTTGTTAATGTGAGGTCAGTAAGTATGGATGAATGTCAGTTAGAAAAATAAATGACTCCTTTGATGAAGCTAAACAGTAATAAGAAAATAAATTGAATTTAGAAATAAATGGGTGCATTTAAAAACAAGCAGGTGTGAGGAATGAACAGAAAATAGGTTGAGATTTCTGAAATAATACAAAAACTGAAAAAAAATCTAATGTAGTGCTCTTTGTACATCCCCTTTTCCTGCCATCACTTCAGCCATTATCCTGTCTGCTGGAGGGTAAATTAAATATTTATGATGACTCACTTTATCCTGCTAAGTGTGTTTGTTCAAGTAACCAGAATCATCCATTTTATTGCTAAATCGGCAGATCAAAACAATTGAAAGCAGCTTCAGTTTTAACAGGAAAATATCCTTAAAAAGCAAAACAGCCATGTTCTCAAATGCATTTAGATTTTTTTTTTACCTTATTCCTAAATTTCTAAACAAATCTGCAAAGAAAATCCTCCATAAAAAGTTCTTTTGTATCTCTTTATGGATCTCTTTGTTTAAGCAATTTAAAATCAACAACTTCACCTACTGGTTGCGCTTATGTTCTGCCTGCATAAATGAGGATAGAGTCAAAAATAAAACAGAACAGCAAACAAAAAACCTCTAATGTGTTAGAAGAGCTTGGCGATGAATTTTATCCAATTTAGGAATTTTAGGAAGGGCTTGGAAACAGATCTGTGACTGAGATTAAACAGCCACAGTCTGACCCAGGTTAATCCCTCCTCTTAGAAAGAAATTATTTTCACTTTAATCTGAGAGAATAAAAATATCTATGTAGAAGGGCATCCTATGCTTATTTTATACTTTATGATCCCTTTCAGAATAGTTTCTGGATCCATCTTCAGCTGTATAAAAGGCAGAGTACTGAGTGGGATGGCCTCAGCAGCTGGGTCTTTCTTTTCTTTCTCATGTTCTCTACAGCTCCACAGAAATGAAATATTGTAAATGAAGTCCAGATGGTGAGAGAGTGTCTGCTGCTGACAACAATATGAGTCCACAAACATAAATAAACTGAATGTGATCTAAAAACACACTGTCGAACAGCTAATGCTGTTCTATTAAATTACTTTTTAATTCTTTTAATTGTTCACAGAATCTCCCAGTTCCTGTGTTGATGTGAGTGTGAGTGTATTGTGGTGTTTTCCTGCTGGGTGAACTGGGACTGACTGTAGTTACAGGGGACTCTTTCTCAATATTTACACACCACAATACAACCCATAGGAATAAATCCTATAAGCTTAGAGGGTGATTTTATGTCATGTTTCTACTAATTTTAGTTGCAACGGCAGTATTATGCAAGAACTTTTGCTATGGTGCGCACCTCAGTTGCTTCAGATGAACTTAAGTTGTGGCAGTTCTCGTAATAAACAGTGCTTGCTGCTACTGAAAAATACGACTACTTAGCTCGTGTGGCTCTAGAAAAACAAATAATATAAAAACAAAATTCTGCAACTGTTGGGATTTACTTAACAGTTACAAGAGTCATGTCATGGATTTCTACTCCAATTTTGTACCCATGCATCCTTTCAGTCCTCAATAGTTAAACCTGTAAAACTATTTAGCCCTCATTTACTTCATTATGTGTCAATTTATTTCTCTTGGTAGTATTTTTGATGAATTATGGAGACAAACAGTCACAGTGGTGAAATGTCACTCATAGTTTATTCTCACTGTATATTATTTTCTGGCAGTTATCTATTACACCATATTTCCAATGATTTTTGGCCTGATCTCTGTTTGGGGCAACTCAGCTCTTACAAAATAAGAAGAATATTAACCAAAGTAACCATCTGGGACTTCTGTTTGACAAATCAATGCATTGATCTTCAATATGTAGAAAATTACTTGAAATCATCAGTAATCAAAGTGGTTATAAAACATCTCCAAGCCAGGTATGAATTGACACATATTTGGTACAAAATCTTTCATAACAGATGGGCTGTTTTCAGATCCCCTTCTTTGATTTTGTTCATTTTTAACTTTCTTTCCTTTTTTCAGTGTTGTTTTTGTAACCAACCAACACATAGACAAACCAACAGAGACATGCAAAAGACATGTTTTTGGCTCCTTTGAATTCTCTATTTTTATTTGATTCTTTCAGACATGCAACATTAATAGGTTTTAATTTCTTTTTATTCATTTTCTTGCATCATAAATGCCTATTTATGTTTCTAATGGCGTAAATATTACAGCACATCAATTTTCAAAATTAAACAAAACCTGTAGCAGGTTTTTGGAAGATAATTTAAATGTCAAATAATAACTATTAATAAATCCTAAAAGATTTAAAAATAATTATGACATGCTCATGTAATAATTTAGACATAAAGACAAAGCACAGGTTTGGATTTCTAACCTACAGTAATGCAGGGTTAGAGGTGCACATGATGTGGATTTTTATGAGTAAATGTTTATTTTGAAGTTTGACTCTGAATTGGGATGAAAGATTTGAGACTTGACTTGGACTTGAAAAAAGGACTTGTGAACATCTCTGGCCAGTGGTTGCCTGCTAGGAATCATGTTGTCATTTAACCAGTTGGGAACATCCCTGTTTTTGTTAAACTAAAATCAGGGTGGCACTTGAGGAAAACAGGAAGACTTTCATGTCAGAATCTGCGGGTCGTTTAAGTTGCACAGGGATCATATGACTGAACAAAACCAAAGAAGTTACATTCATTTATATTACAGAAACTTAAATATCTATTGAAAGTAAAGCTGAGAAGGTAACACTTATGTGTGTAAATAATGTACATTTCTTCTGGTGCCATTCCTGCTGTGCTGTGTTAATTTTTTTTGATGGGGACGCCTGCTATTTGGGAAGAGAGCAATGAGAGTAGTGTCTGCAGTCAAAGGGCTGGTAGAAGTGGCAACTCTACCCTGACCTCAGAATGTCACAGGATAATCTCCACAATCTGATTGCAGTTGTCATGATTGTTGCACAACTATTAAGTGATGCAAAGATGTTTACTAATGTCTACAACCAAAATTTGCACCTTTGCATCCTTTTATTTGTGTGTAGATTTGTGCACATTTATTGTTTTCTGAACTCTTTACTTTTCCTCTCTTACAGAGTTGTTCATTGAGAGATTCTGTATGACTGGAGGAAACAGTCCCATTGGTTATTTAAAGGCCTACAATACAAACCTCTACTTGTCTTCTGACCCAGTCAAAGTTCATGAGGCTCTGGAACAAGGTAGCATAATTACTTGAGGGACATACATGCTAAATCTCCAAATATGACATTTGACTTGTTTGTTTGTGATGATTTATGTGTGTGTGAAATGTGTTGTGTCCCAGGTATAGCAGCAGCCACCATGTTTACCCCGGAGAAGATGACAGAAGTGTCAGAGACTCAGCTCCGCGTGGCTTTTGATGGTGATGCCGTGCTCTTCTCAGATGAATCGGAACAGATTTATAAGGCTCATGGACTGGACAAGTTCTTTGAGCATGAGAAGGCTCACGAGAACAAGCCTCTGGACCATGTAAAGTACACAAAATGGGGCACTTATCATTGTCATAAACCTGTTTTTGTATATTTACGTAAATGATAAGGCTACACTGATGTTTGTTTACCTTATTCCTAAATTGGTGCATATTACTATGGAAACAGTTCAAATATTTGAGTCTCTGCAGAGAGGACTTACTCAGGTCTGAAGAGTGTCTAATAAGTACATATCTCTTTCTTTGAACATTGACATTTGGCCAAAAAATTTGCATTTGACAACAAAAACTTCATGGTGTAGATTATACCATTTACTTTCTTGTATTCTTCCCACAGGGACCACTGAAAGGTTTTCTGGAGGTTTTAGGAAAACTCCAGAAGAAGTTTTATGCCAAAGGCCAGCGCATGGATTGCCCCATCAGGACCTACCTGGTGACGGCTCGCAGCGCAGCCAGTTCCGGCGCCAGAGCCCTAAAAACTCTACGGTCGTGGGGTCTAGAGATTGACGAGGCCCTGTTTCTTGCAGGTGCACCGAAGGGTCCCATCTTAGAAAAGATAAGGCCACACATCTTCTTTGATGACCAGATGTTTCACGTGGAGGGGGCAGCAGAAATGGGAACAGTGGCATGCCATGTGCCCTATGGGATCGCTCAAAGGGTCCTGGAAAGGAAAGGAGTAAAAGACAAAGAGATTTCTTCCATTAAGTAGCAGAAATGTTGCATTTCAGAAGCTCAGGAGACTAGGAGGAACTAATTTTCTGCTACATGATAAATGTAATAATTGAGTGAAAAAAGTTTAATTTAAAATTTAACCAATGCACTTTCAGATATTTATCATTATGTCAACCAAAAAATACTTATAATAATAATTTTACCAGCACTTTAGAGTAGATAAGTAGTTGATAAATGTTTATCATTATATGTTTTAAATGTATGTCCTAAAGCAACATTAGGCCATTTGACAGAAAAATGTTTGGGCTGCCAGGTTGTATAATATTAATAATAATAATAATAGTAATAATTTGCAAACATTAAGTTGTAATTGTGTTGCCAATTTCTGGCAAAGAAATGAAAAAGATTTTAATGAAATGTTGGAAATTAATAACTAAGACATTATAAAAATGAACTAATATTGCTAAGATGAGAAAATAAACTATAGGATTTCTCATTATTTCATTACAGGCTCAAAACTGGCCTGGAAATCATCCTTTAAGGATTATTAACCTTTTGAGTATTTATAAACAGCCTGAGTTACCACAATAATTGTTTTATAAAAATGTTATTTACAATTGGAAATGTGCCTGAAATACAAAAATTATGTATTTTTCTGGATTTATATATTTTTACTGAAATCTCTGGACAATGTGTACCCCTATCAACAGCGCTATAAAATGTAATAAAAAAAAATAAATAAATAAATAATTATAGTTATAGTAAAACTTAAAGTTCTAGCAATTCCAAAAAGTATTTATTTAGAAATAACAAAAAGAAAAATATTACTATTTTTGTAAATTCCAGTTTTATGCAAATTAGGGGATCAGTGCAATTGTACTTCGTGAAGTATAAAATTGGTGCCTTTTATCCCAGTTCTTTCCTTTATGTGATATTGTTTCTTTTTGTGGTTTATTTGTTAGTGTGCATTGTGCTTGTTGCAAAAATAATTAATGTTCATGTTTGTTTCAAAACATGAACATTAAATGTGTGTAAATGTCATTTTTGAATTTGTTTGCCCTTGATGAAAAGATTATGTAGGCCATAGCAGCTTCAGAGTTCCTTAAAATCAATGTTACATTCTTCATGTTTGCTGCTTGTTCCTGAATGTTAACAATGCCCAATGCTAAAGTCTGCCTTATGTGATGTTCAAATGTTATGACACTTATTGTTCTGTTAATGAATGAACAGAGACTTGTGGTGAAGGTGATGTTTGCCGTTAAATGTGGAGTTTGTGTCAGTTTCTGTAAAGGACTGTGGAATATCATCTCTTTTAAAATTAAATGAGTTCATGAAATAAATCATTGGAACATTTTTTCTCATCAGAAAAGTGATTTTACTTCTTTTTTGTTTATTTATTGCTGTGGAAATTACCTCCTAATCATCTTATTAAGTAAATTCATAAAATAAAAATCGAGAGAGAAACTCTGAAAGAGTTTTCTCAGAGAGATCAGAAAGGGATTTTATATCTGAATATTTGCAATTTTTTATATTGACAACAGGGGGCGACAGAGCCTTGATTTTCAAAGATCATGAATCATTTTGTTGCTCATTAAAACGTCTGCAAAAGACATTCAAAAGGTAATCAGTCTTGATCATCAGAGCTGCATAACCAGCAGTACTTCATATCATTCCCTTGCTTCACCACACCTGGGTTATCATTGGTCATCAACACACATCTGGAGAACTTGAAGACAATGCCCTGTGCTGAGAGGACGTCCTAAGATAGTGGGTCAGACAATGCTGCCATTAACACCTATTAACCATCTGGCATAGACAAGATATAGCCGACTGTGGCTCAGCAGGAACAGTGATTTTGCAATCTGAAAGTTGATGGTTTGATTCCAGTTTCCTCCTGTCACATGTCATTCTGCCATGGGCAGAATGACATGTGACAGGAGCACTTAACCCCAAGTTGCCTGCCGCTTTTCATATCGGTATATGAATATGTGTTTATGAGTGTGGCTCGTGTGTAAAGCGCTAGAGCGGTCTGTAACTAAATTTAGACCATTTGTTATGTGTGACTCTAAAACAGTTATAATTAATTACAGTATTCTGTAATACTGTAAAGGATGTTGTTTATGATGGAATATGTTTAAGATCAGATTATTTTTGGAAGAATTTAAATTCAATAAAACTAAAGGAAAAATACGATGATTTAAATGAGGATCTTTGTTTTTTAGAAGGTGATGCTGATCTTGATATCATACCAAATGAATAATTAAGTAACTGCAAATCCTGACAAACGTGACAGATGTAATGTGGCAAAAATGTTTGGGTTTGTGACCTTTTCTTAGTTCAGTTTTATGTAGTTTTATTTATATTTACATAAAATTTGACTTTGTGGTTCTATTAAGGGCATCTTGAGTTCTGTATGTATGTTTGATTCGCGTTCTGTAGTAATGTGCTTCCTCGGCCTGTTCTCTGTGTTGTTTCAGGGAGAATTGCTGTCAGTTTTCTTCAAGGATCCCACAGTTTGCTGTTTGGCTTAACTCTTTCCTTGTTTGATTGGTCAAACTTTCATGTTTCCTGCATCTGAAGCTCTGTGAGATTATCCTGCATCCTGATAATGCTGCACAGATGTTGGACATCCAGATGAGGATACAACAAAATAAAAACAAACAAACAGTGCATTACAGAAGAACTAACAGCATGATTCATCTTAGATTTCAAAATGTCGCTCATGTATTATCCATTAAAATATGCCAAAAGCACCACATCAGAGTCCACAATTATTCATACCCCTGGCAGCTTCTGAATATTTTTTTTTAGTTTTACCAACACACTTTTGACTGGAAGTAATATTAATGTTTTGGTGTGGTGCAGTCAACTGTAATCTGCCTTTTTATGTTGCTTTTAAAGCAATGGCTTTTTCCTCTCTGAGTGACTTCTGAGCCCATGTTGGTACAGCACTTGTTTACAGTGGATAATGAAACTTTTTCTTACCGGGTTCAGCCATTAATTAATGGTTAATTAAAGCAGTTGGTAATTAAAGCCACAAAAGCCTTACAAAATCATCACATCATCATCTTGGCTTTCTAAATGTGTTTAAAAGCATAGTTAGTAGTTTATGTAAATCTCTAATTGAAGAAAGTGATAAAAAAATCTCAAAACATTTTTTGTTTCATATTCATAATACAAAACAAACTAAACCAGGTATAGTTAAGTCTGAATGCATACTGTATGCAATATTGTATTTATATATTTATAGAAGACAAAGAAAATTAAGCCAAAGATTGTAAAATGAACAAAAGATTTATTATGCTGGATAATAACATGCTGGGTAGTTTTACATTGTTTTTACATGGTTAGTGTTGCTGGATTATTTGACTGCTCTAAGGTAATAATTACTTCATGAAGATGGCTAACAGAAAACAGGTTAGGTATGCAGACAAAGTAGATGTTTACTATAAGTGTGGAAATACAGAGACAGGCTGTAGGTGAATTGTTTCATTTCTTAATTGTCAATAAGCTGTGCTCTCTTAAGTATTCAGCAAACAAAAATCAAACATGAGCTGACTATACTGGTAATGATATAATTCAACAGGCACTTTAAACAATGCTGAAGTTTCCTCATTTTATTCAGAAGAAGCCAGACAGCCATCCCACGCTAGCTCCGACTCCACCTGCAATACTCGCTCCTGCGCTGGCCACAGCTGCTTTCGTGGCTGCAGACAAACCAGCAGCAGCTGCAGAAAAAATATTTGAACAAAAAATACAATCTTAAGCAGAAATTAGTTGTTAGAAAAATGATGCAGTTTTCTATTTACTCCAAAGATGATTAAAAGTGCATCAAAAGAATATGAATTCAATGTAAACGATGCCCAGAGAAACAGGAGAAAGAGAATTAACTAATATATGTATTTCATAAGTAGAAATTGCATATGGAAAAACAGATGAATTGGTGGAAATGATTACTAGTTTTTAATTTAAAATTTTTTTTTTCCATGTTTGTGTTGTCATGCACACAAACACTTCAAATTTATCCTGTCACTTGTTTTTCTGCAGGTCTCTTAAAAATGTCTTCGCCTCTTCCTGTAACAGAATGCACACCTCCCAAAAGGTTTCACTTTTTGTCCACAGAATAATTTCCCAAGGGTCTTTGGGATCATCAAAATGTTTTTTATTGAATGTAGGATGAGCCTGTCTGTCTCTTTCTGACCCCTCCATTAAAGCCATATTTGCCAAATCTTTTTCCTGTTATTGAGTCAGAGATGCTGACCACAAATTAAGCAACCGAATCTGGGTTTATATGTTGTTCTGTTTTTGTAGTTATTTATTTTATTTGTTTTTTTGAACATCTGGATGATCATTTTGGGATGTCCAGTTTTAGAATAGTCCACCATTGTTCCAGGTTTCCCATATGTGGATAATATCTCTTGTTGTGGTTTGCTGGATTCCCAAAGCTTTAGAAGTGACTTTCTTAACCTAACCGCACTGATAGATGGCAATGCTTCTGCTGCTTATCTGTTCGTAAATTTCCTTAGATTAGGGCGTGATGTTTTGCTCTTTGAGATCTTTTAGCCTACTTCATGTTGTCAGATAGATTCTTTTTAGGTTATGTCTTGAATCTAGAGGTCGACTACCAGTTACTCAGCTTTCCAGAAAATGTGGTTTATAACAGTTAGTTCATGACATTATTTGAAAACTGGTGAAATAATGCTTAAAATAGGGCAAAATGAATAGCTACCTCCCTAAATGACTGAAATGGTCATTTGAAAACTGCTGTTTGGATTTTAGTTTGATTATGTTTGCCTGATATTAAAATATCCTCGATACTGCGAAACCTGTAGATGTGATAAAACAGCAAAAACTAAAAAGTCTGTACAAATACTTTTATGCAGCACTGTAGGAATAACGTTTCTAAAAGTCTCGTTGGGTGTTAACATGGGTGGTCAAAGCAACATTTAGCTGAAGCTACCTGCTGACTGTAAAAGAGACACCAGACTTCCCGCTGCCACTCCTCCTCCATTAGCAACGGCATAAGATGACATCATCCCTGCAGCATAAGAGCCTGCTGTTATTCCAGCTGAGGTGAAACCGATGGCCCCCAGAGCAGCAGGAACCAGGGCCACTGCCCCTGTTGCCCCCACTATTCCTGTAACACCAGGGACATTTATCAATAATGTGTATCAGTAACTACAGGTTACTGGTGCTGAAGTTCAACAAGTTCTGTTCTCATTTGAATTACAGAAAACAAATTAGATCAACTGTTCACTTTGACCTGAAATTCATTGTTCTCATTTTGTTATGAAACTCTATTCATTGTTTTTGCCATAAAGACCTTAGTATCTGACATTATTTTTTGTACATTGGATTGGTCTACTGTCTAAAACTACTGTTAGTAGCACTGAAGTCATTCATCACTAAGATCTGACTTGTAATTAAACTTGGCTTTGTGGTGACTTTTTGCCATGAACATTTTGCCCTCATAATGAACCTGTGCATACATTAGTTATATAAGGATTATTTTGACCAATCACTTTCTTTCTAGACAGTTTTACAATTCAGACAAACTTAAAGCTATTATTCCAAGGCTTGTTTGCTTTTGTTTTCATAGTCATTTCCAGGATGTATTGGCAGATAATGAAGTGATGAAATATAAAGAGATGAATCTACAAACTTTAGAATGTCACTTGGCTGTATTTGAAGGAAAACAAGAATATTAAAAAAAAAAAAATAAAATAAAAAAAAAATAAAATAAAAAAAAAATAAAAAAAAAAAATAAAAAAAATAGTATAGATTCTACTGTTTCCAGAACCAAAGTGAGCCGCTAAAGATCTGATAAACTCAAGGATTTTTCAAAAAAAAATATTTTTTATGGTTTTCAAGTGTTTTCAGGAAAGAAATTATTAAAAACACACATAATGAGTCATAGAAAAGTGCAGTTAGGACTC
Source organism: Anableps anableps (assembly GCA_014839685.1). Taxonomy (NCBI): domain Eukaryota; kingdom Metazoa; phylum Chordata; class Actinopteri; order Cyprinodontiformes; family Anablepidae; genus Anableps; species Anableps anableps. The sequence continues at coordinate 21,399,640 of CM026080.1, read as the reverse complement.
CTACCTGCCCCTGCAGAGACAGCGACAATCGTTCCTGAAACGCACACAAAAAACGAGAAACCCCACCTAATTATTTTCTTTATTACAAGCAGAGTGCCAACGAACTTCGTAAAACTTGCACTGGTAAATCAGCTAATAAAGTCATTCTGACATATTCACCTATGCCCATCATTTCCTCTTGTCAGATTAGTCAGAGATGGCGATGCTTCTGAGATTCCTCTGATGCCGCAGTGCAGGCTGAGATGGTATTTGAGAGGAGAAACGAAACTCAACTGTTGTTGCATTCAATGCACCTCGGAAATTAGATGAGCAAATTTAAAATGCGTAATTTACAGTACATAAATTTTGGACAAACAGAACTGGCAAACTTAACACTGAAATAGTTGATAAAATTTCAATTAGGGGATCTTTATTATATTTCAAAAGTTTTAACAACATATAACAAACAATTTATTTATTCAGGTGGGTTGGGAGGTGGACATGTGTGATGAACACCAGGACAAAATCAAAGCAGGACATAATACAAAATTTGAGGTAATTAAGTTTTGTAAGAGAATGATTTTGTTTTTGTATAAAGGAATTGCACACTGGGGAAGGTTAGCAATTGTGCAGTTTAGCAATTAAGAAAGACATGAACCTATCTGTAAAAAACTTTTTCTTCATTGTCTTCTTCTTAAAATTAATCAGAATTTAAAATCATTGCAATGTATAAAGCTATTAATGGTCAAGCCTTCTCTTTCATAGAGTAGCTACTCCTGTGTCAGAGTTTGAGTATTTTGTGTCTCTCATTCCTTTCCACTGAACCCCGAACTGGTTGGAGCAGATGGCCGTTGACACTGAGCCAGGTTCTGCTGGAAGTATCTCGTTAAAAGGGAGTCTTTCCTTGCCACTTTTGCCACAATCTTGATTGGTTTGAGGACTTACTGCAAAGTCAGTGACTCAATGCAATTACGCTTCCTTCGACAACTTTTTTATCAGTTGCCTATTTAATTGTGACTGCACTAAACTATGACTAGGATCAAATTATAATTTACAAAATTAAATTAAATATATCAAACTGAACTTTATAGAAATATTGTACTAGTACATAGTATTTGCATCAGGAATGTTTGTTGCTTTTCAGCTATGAGTAAAACAGTTATATAGTGTTCCAAGCCGTCCCTCCCCACCCCCCAAAAAGCCTAATTTATTTCCAAAGCCATCAAATAACATTTGTCATGTTGACTAAGAGGAAAAAACTGTTTTAAATCTTTATGTTCCAATCAAGTTATCTTTACTTTTATAATAAGTCATGGCACAGAAAATAAGACAGAACAGACCTGGGGTGTGAATGCTTATGCTATAAAAGTTTCCAAACTTCTTAAAATAACACAACCACAAAAACTTTCAATAAAAAATGTATTTGTCCTTCATTTTGTAACAGCTGGTTTACATTTTGTGAGAAAAACTTTGTCTCGTCTTAAATTGCACTTAAGTTTTTTGATTTATATCAAAACACAACATGCGTGCTTCACAGGAGTATTAGCACACATTTATTAGTACGAATATTTGCACATATTTTATTGGTATATTTTTTCTCCCACACACACAAACAATACAAGTATTTTGTAGGTGATTTTCAGCCAAAGAAGCTTGCCAGCCACCCAACTGCTGCTCCAGCGCTAGCCACAGCTGCACTGGTGGCTCCTGACAGACCAGCGGCACCTGCAACATTTTACATTGATATTTGACAAGTAAAAACAGAAGCTCAGCTTGATCAAGTCAAGCAAACATTTTGATATATTGTTATAAAAAGACTTTTATAAGTTTTGCAGTAAAAGAAAGATGAAAAAACATGATTAATGTATGCCAAATTTTTTTTTTAACTTGCTGATTGGAGAGTAGCCACCAGGCTTCCTGCTGCCACCTCTCCTCAGTTAGCAAATGCTGCAGAAGACATTATGCTTGCAGCGTTGGAGCTTGCTGCTATCCCAGCTGAGGTGAAACCTGCAGCCCCCGGAACAAAAGGTGCTGCGGCTAATGCTCCTGCTTCAGATGGAGAGACACCACAGAAAGATCATGCATAGTTAAAAATAAATGATCAAAGTTAGATAAAAGCCAAAGAAGAACTAAAATGCAAGTGAGTGTGTGTCACACCTGCTCCTGCTGTAGCAGCCACAGCTGTAACTGAAAGATAAAATCATAATTTATCAGCTCAGGTCTCCCTATTAAACTCATTATTAAGTGATTATCATAAATAAAGTCTGATCATAGAGCATTAACCTGGGTCCATGTCTGCCCTCTCTTCAACAGGAACTGGGCTTCTTTTATATAGACCACTTAGGTTTCGTTTCAGCATAAACAAAACTGAGGGCAGAAGAGGGCGACAGAGAGTCGAGTACAACTCGTCTTTGTTAGATTCCTCAATATTTCATATTGAGGAATCTAACAAAACTCCAATATTTACAGATTGAAGATTTAAATAAAATAATTTTTTTTAATAAATATCTTTAAATATCTGCATTCGTATTGCCTGTTTTCAGCTCTTCACATAATAATTAATGGGTTTCTGCTATGAGGTTTTTAAGCACACCCTGTATTTTCTTTTGTTTGAAAACATTTAAAGACATGGCCATTATAAAATAGTATATATATATATATATATATATATATATATATATATATATATATATATATATATATATAATTGCTTTATCCTGGAGATATATAAGTCCCCTGATGTCATTACTGTAAAATTCACCATCTGCAGGTAACACAAACAGCAGATATGGACTCTGAAACCTTTGAGGAAATATGTGAGTAATGATAAATATAAATATAAATAATTTACATTTATGTCCATAATTTGTTTTGTGTGTTTTCATGTACTTTTTGTGTTTCACAAACAGGTAAGGTCATCATTACATCATTTTCAGTTGGTAAGTATGAGTTCTGACACGGTTTATTTTCACATACGCTGACAATCCATCCGTCCGTTGTGTATACATGCAGGGTTGCAGTGGGCTGGTGCCTATCTCTAGCAACCATATCCTGACAAACTAACTGGAAATATGTTTCCTCTGCTGTGTTCCTGCAGGTGGTTTTGTGATTATGGGTCCTGCTCTTCTGGCTTGGCTTGGCTTCACCACTGGTGGAATAGCAGCAGACTCCATTGCTGCAAAGCTGATGTCAATGTTTGGACCAACCAGGTTGATAGCCTACTTGCAGTCTGTTGGTAAATTCAATATTAATCTTAAAAAAAAAAAAAAAAAAAAAAAAAATTTCATTAAAATTATCAGTATATGTAGAAAACTTGCAAATGGAAAAAAAGGGAAGAACATGCAAATGAGAACGACTTCACATCAGGATGAAATGTCATATAGCTGATAAAGTTCTGCTGCTGAGAGATCTCACTGTATGTTTGTTTTTAGGTGTGGTTGGATTTGGATGGCTTGGCAATTCATTTTTGTCTGTCTTCGGAGGTGCTGTAGGGAATATCATATCAAGTGTTTGTAATGTAACTGTGAAATATCAATCTGACCTCTAACATGGATGTGAGACTGATGGTCTTTTCTCCACAATGTCGACAAATGCTGTTTTGTCTTTTGATTAATATTTTAATATCTGTCTTAGTGAACTACTACAAGAAGATGATTCAGTAAATGAAAGATGTTTTTTAATCATTATCATTGTTTTAAACAACATGCTATTGTATCTGCACATTTGGATACTACTTTCAGGCTTAAATAAAAAGAAATGGTTCTGATGATCCTTAAGGATTTTTTTTTTTTTTAATAAGATAAGAGATTTTGGGACCCAGGTGCCTAAACAATAAAAACATTGCAAATCAGAATAAAATGGAAAGATGTGAGAAGAAAACGAAGGTTTATATTTTGAGTTATGAAAAATAAAAAAATTGCCTTTTTTCCTGCTGAATCTCTGCAAAGACAAATTTTAACCATTCAGCTCAAGTAAGAGCTTTAAGGAATATAAATTAGATTGGGAAAATTAGGCATTTCAACCTGCTGAACCCCTACTGCTCTTTTATTGTCACTACAATTCCATGATTTCTAATTTCTATCATATTACAAGACCTTTTTTAACTATAGTAAACAAAATAATAAGAAGAATTCAACTCCCCAAATCTTGAGCAGGATATTATGCTGCTTATTATTTGGAAACAAAGCAAATGATCAAGGTAAATATGCAAAAATTATAAACCAACTTCCTAAATTTAGTTTACATACCCAGAAAAGAGAGACAAGAGTTGAATATCTAATTAATCTCAGTCTTTCTCTGCAAATCAGCAGTTGTTATATTAATTAAATAGTAACCACGGAATTTCCTAAATTAGGAAGTAACAGCAGAGCAACAGACACATCCTTATAGTTCAAACACGTCTCTCTTGTATTTCAGGAAAACCATACATTTTAATCTCTTTTCAAGCTGTTTTAGTGGAAGGTGTGGCTGAAACTCACACACAGAAACACAACAACTTTTTCTGATGGTGAACACACAAACAGTTTTTTAGTTAAATTGTGACAGTTGATATACATGTGTCTTTGTTTTGGCATCTAAAACCACTTTATCTATAAATGGGCAGGGACAAGAGGAGCATGAACCAGAAAAGCCCGGTGCTTTATGTGACTCAGGGCACATACATAAAAAATATGAACGCTATTGATCTTTGACCTATCTTTGGATCATAACTGCAAGAAAATCTGATTGTTTTGCTAATGGTGGCCAGACTGTGAGGGAAATTAGTAGCTTAGAAACAGGCAGAACGAACACAAAAACAAAACTTTGATACAAGGTTTTCTCATCTGGTATTGCTCTTTTATAGTGGATTCATTCTTCAATAGCAAAAACACTGAATGCTGAGTGTTCTAAACTTTGTTGGTCATGCTTTTTGTGCAGGAGGTGTAGCTACTGTAGCGCTGACTCCTGCTCTTCTGACTGCACTTGGTATGGAGCAGCAAGGCTCCATTGCTCAGACTCAATTAATTAATTACTTGCCAAGTCTTTGAGGTTGAAAGTTAAATACAAAAGATTGGTACATGTCATTGACAAGAAATTGCCTTCATTTCTATTTTTGATATGTCTTTGTTACATTTTTATCCAGAAAAAAAATGTAGTTTGGCACTATAATAAGCCACATAGCCAGTTTTTCTCAGAGTCTGACATCACATCAAACTACAATTTAACTTAGTCAGGTTTACCAGGATTATTTGTATTTCCTAAATTGCAGAATAATGACTAAGAAAGGTCTTGAGAGATTTTTTACATGACTTTCTTTAACTTTGTTAAGATTTGCTATGCCTTTAAATAATTTGGGACGGTCAAGATAATGTCATGGATTTCTAACCTTCTGATTGGTTAATTCACAACATTTGAGTTAAAAAGCGGCACACCTCTGGAAGTATTTTAAGGCAACACTTCAAACACACTGCTTCCTTGTGTAACATCAAGGGAAAATCTGAAGAAATCATCCAAGATATCAGGAAGAGAACTGTAGACTTCCTGAGTACTCATGGGTTCATCCATGGGTACAATTTCCAGATGCCTGAAGGTGCAACATTCATATGTTCTAACAGTTCTATGTAATTATGAACACAATAGAAATGTCCAGCCATCAAACTGGTTAGGAAGTTGGTAGGTTCTCTGTCCCAGAGATTAACGCTTTTTGGTGAAATGTGTGAATAAACACCCAAACAAAAGAAAAAGATCATGCAACGATGTCAAGCCATGAAAGGAGAACGACAGTTTGCAAATGCATTCAGGGAAAAGGACCTTGATTATTTTGGAGATGTTTCCTGTGGACAGATGAAATTAAAGTTGAAGCCTTAAGGACAATCATTGCATTTGGAGGAAAAAAAGGTAAAGTGGTGTGACACCACCATCCTATCTATGAAGTGCCAGGTGGATAATATCATGGGGTGTGTGAGTTTGGCTGTTGGAGGGACTGGTGTATTTCACAAAAGTGAGGAAAAAACACCATATATTAAGATGGTGCAAAGCTTGTGGAAAGATAACCAAAATGTTTGACCCAAGTCATACAGTTGAAAAGCAGTTCTGCGAAATAATCATGAAATGTAGGTAAAGTTCTAGCCTGGCCATTGCCTTCCAGCACTATTCTGTTCTATTCAAATCTCTCTTCACAGCTTAGTCCGGGTTTTCTCCCATTTACTTGCATTCCTCCGGTAGAATTTCAATCGGGCCAATCAGCAAACAGAAGGAGAAGTTGTGACCAATGACGTCAATTTTCTTCCCAGTTTTAGAATTGTAGTCAGCCTGTAGTTTTAGCAATGGCAGCAGAGGAAGTAAAGGAAGACGTTCAGTCTGTGTTGACTACGCTTCCAAATATTGAATTAACATCAGCAGGCGTCTTGTTCAGATCAGCACTTCTCTTTTCGGAGTGGAGGATGGTCTTAAAATTAAGTACTAAAACAATTTTTTGATGATAAACTCATTTTAAGTTGCACTCAGTTAGTTACAAGTAGCCGTTTTTTATTGACTTCACAGCTGTACATCGTTTTAGGATTCTTGGGGGGAGTGGGTGGGTTGTTTTACTTGACACACTGTGACAAAGAAAACCTGAAATGACATTTCCTGCAGCTTTCTCCATTTATTGTACACAAAGACAGCATCATGAATGCATGTCTTGTTTTTGACACCATACTTTATCTTCTTTGACTGACCTGTTTTGACATTCTTTGGATTTTCTTGATAATGGAAACATAAGCTTCAGTTTTACAGGTTGGTGATTGTAGCATAACTCAAAACAGCAGAATCCTGCAAAGCCACAATCATTTCTAACACACAAAATGGGTAAATTTACATTTATTTTAAATATAAACAAAAGAAGAAAAGTTGAAATATCTACTTTGGTGTGTAAATAAAATATCATTTTTTGTTTACATTTATTTACAAATGCAAGCAGAATGAAGAAGCTACATAGAAATAAAACAAAGCAAATAAAGTAAAATACACAACAATTATAACCCAAACTTTGTTGATTTAATTTAAATCAACGAAAAAGAGAAGGGAGCGTATACTTGTTTAATCTCAGCCCTTCTCTGCAAATCAACATATATTACATTAATTAAATGGTAACTAAGGAATTTGCTGAATTTAGAAGAAACAGTAGAGTCACAGAAACATCTTTAAAGTTCAAATTTCCTCTTGCATTTTAGGAAGACCATCCATTCAAATCTTCTTTCAAGCTGTTTTATAGGAGGGTGTGGCTGAAACTCACACACAGAAACTCAACAACCTTTTCTCATGCTGAGCGCATACATAGTTTGTCTGTTCTTTTGTTAAACTGTCACATCTGATGTATGTGTGTTTTTGTTTTGGCATCTGAAATCACTGTATACAACTGGGAATGTCTGTGCTTTTGACATAGGGTGAATAAATATTATGAACACTGTTTCTTGATTATCCTTTTCAGTATTATTAGCAGAAAATGTATATTGTAAAATTTATGGCAAACAATTTAACCAAATTAGGCTCTACCAATAAAAAAGTGTTAAAAACAAAAGAACTGCTTTAATAGACCTAAGGTTTGGTTTCTCTGCATGGGGACATTGTATAGTGGACATCTGAGAAATTGTTTTACAGCATCTTCAAAAGATCTTTGGCTTCTGTTTGTGGATCAATCTCCACATTTCGGACCAAAACACATTTATCTCTGGAACACAGAACCTGTCTCCTTCTTGAGTGGTATGATGATTGGACATTCCCATCATGTTTATACTTGGGTATAGTTATTTGAACAGAAGAATACAAAAATCTGGAAACTGTTCCCAAGGATAAACCAGACTTGTGAAGCTCCAGAATTCTCTTCCTGATATCTTAGCTGATTTCTTTTGACTTACAGATCATGTCAAAAAAGAAAGCAGTGTGTTTCAGGTGTGATCTTAAAATTCATCCACAGGTGTGCCTCCAATTAACTCAAATGTGTCAGTTAACCTATCAGAAGTCTCCAAAGCCAAAGCATGACCATCTGGGCTTTTCCTCATTGTTTATAGCGCTAATAATCATTCTGTATACAAACCTCTGATTTTAAAGACATTCATAAATAAATCTCAGACATATTCTTTGTCTCATTAATGTGTCATTTAGCAAATAGAAATAATTTTGCTAATTCTAACTGACCTAAAACAAAAGAAGTTTGGTCTGATTTCACTTCAGACAGTGAGAAAAAAAGGTGTATGTGTCTTTTTATTTGGTGCATGTAAACTTCTGGTTTAGATTTTATTTCCTGTAGCTTTTCTTAAAAGACTTGCTGGACATTTTTGGGCCAAATATCATGAATGTTTAGTTTTAGCTGTGGCTGGAATATTATTGTATGTATATATTCTTTGTGTCTGCTCATCTATTCTTAGATTGCACATGAACTGGATGGTTGTTTAAAAAAACCCCAACAACCTTCAAGTGGTAAATGACCTGGACTTGTATAGCACTTTATCAAATCCAAAGGACACCAAAGCGCTTTACACTAAATTCAGTCAGCCATTCAGACACACATTCGCACGCTGATGGTGGCAAGCTACTGGATTGTAGCCACAGCTGCCATGGAGCAGTCTGACAGAAACAGGGCTGCCATGCCCCGGTGCATGTTGTGATGACTTCTTGAAGGCAGAGTGTTGGGAAGAGCAGTACTTTCTTAAAGAGACAGAGGGCCAATTTCAAGGTGTTGAATTATACAGCATTTTTGTAACAACTGAAGGTAACATAGTAACTTGATTGTACTTATAAAATGATTCTGTATGGCTGGAGAACACATAATACTGCCACTTTAAATCTGCAAATAAGTTCAGAACTCTTAGTACAAAAAAAATTACATGAAAACACGCATAAAGCTGGTAGCAGAACATTGAGATAAAAACCTGGCATATGACATTCTGCAGCCTTATAGCCTTACAGGCCGAGGAATGCCCGAGCATCACATGCAGGAACACAAAACACAGAACATGGGTTTAGTTTTTGCACTGAGTTTCCAAAAATGCGGAGAAGAAATATATTAAGAAAAAATTAGCTTGGTAAAATAAAAGAAAATTTATAAATTATAAGATTATTAAAGAAATAAAAAAACATTATTAATCAAATACAATAAATTTGAAATAAAAAAATGTATTCAAATAAAAAAGTCTTGAGATGAAAATTTCAATAGAAATATTAATTTATGTCATGTTTTACCTTTGCTGAATGAGTAGGCAAGGTGACTGACAGTGCTAAGACCCGCCTCCTGGCTCTGATTTTATGTCTCATATCAACTGTCATGACATAGTGACAGTTTCAACAAATATGTAGAAAAATATTTTTTAATATTGGTTACATACTGCAGCTTTAAAGTGTAGAGAAGCATGATTAAAAGATTTAATATCCGAGGTATTTACTCAGGTACATTTTCTTCTTTGTTTGAGCCGCTAAAACTACGTACAAGTCTATGAACAGGCAGAGAGGTAAAGAAAGCACACACTCCAGGGCAGGTAATTAGCTTACCCAGAACAAATAAGTGGCAAATATGATTAATCCTGTTAATTGTGTTGGATCAGTCTGATTATTCTACTGACAGCCGATCCAGCTTGTTCCTCAGCAAATGTCAATCACTGTGTAGGAACGTACTGAGGAATAGGCAGACACAAACAAACAAAAACTTTAATACCATGTCTTAACAAACTGAATAACTCACTGACAGAAGCCATGCTGATCAAGCTTTATTTATTTTACAGCAAAAACTCAAAAACATTAGCACAGCAGCACACATCTATAGAACAAAACAAAACAAAAAATCCCCACCATTAATGAAAAATGTCTGCCAATAGAAAACTTTTCTTCAAAGGGCACTTTGCATATCTGGCTCAAGCTTCACCCTCTGCATCTCTATGATCAAATTACTCACCATGATCTGCTCTGCTTTCTATTTGAGCACATTTCAGGGAACAAAACTCTGCTACTGTTATGATTCATGTTTGGTCCTGCCCATGCTGTAATTAGTTTTCATTCTACTCACCTGTGTCACCTGATTGCTGATCTGTGCCACCTGGGCCCTGCTCTACTTAACTCCTCTCAGCCCCTGCCTCCCTGCCAGATTATCGACAGCCACGAGCCAGTAGAAATCCAGCGTTTCATGCCTTGTCTTCTTGTGTTTTTTCGACCCATTTCCGTCCACGGATCTTCCCCTCCTGCCAAGCCCGTTACGGATTCCTTTGGTTCTGGATTTCTGGACCCTGACTCAAGCTCCGCTTCACGACCACCGAGTATTGCCTGACCCTCAAGTTAAGTTTGCTCTCTCTGCCTCTCCGTGTATAACCTCTGCCTGATTATCGTCTAGCCCCTGGTGCTGCGTTGGATTCCCTTGTGGAGACCTTCATTGATTCTTCCTGAGCTGCTACCAGTTCCTGATACTAAATAAACTTGTTTTTCCTTTACATACTTCTGTGTGTGGTTGAATTTCCGGGTCCTCCCAGTGAGTCCTTACAGCTACACAGAACAGGGTGACAGAGTTGAACAAAAACAGAGTTAAGTATCTTCAGAAATCTGATTGAACGTTTTGACACCTTTGACTTTCAGTGTATTATTGTATATTGTAGAAGAAAGATGCGCAAAAAAAAAAAAAAAAAAAAAAATCCCCAGTAAACACTTTGCAAATGTTTTTATTTTCAATCATTCATTGGATTACATTGTTTGATTTGAGCTAAATTCAATCTGATTTGCAGTTTTTTTTCCATTTGGAAGAGCTACATTTATGTTTTTCACCTCTCTAATTGCTAAATGCTTAAATGATAAGTGCCAGAAGTCCTCCAACAGCTCCCCCAGCACCAGCCACCGCTGTTGTGGCAGCTGTGCCGATACCAGCCATACCTGCAGGAAAAACACCACATATTAACTTTGGGAAACACACATAACTCTGAGTCACACTTGTTTGTTTGTGACATAAATTGCACAGAATAACCTAATTTTAGGTTTTTACCGGCAGACTGCAGAATAGCCACAGCGCTTCCAGCTGCCACCCCTCCTCCGTTAGCGATGGCTGCGGCGGACATCATCGAAGCTGCGTAGGAACCTGCAGCGACTCCGATGGAAGTGAAACCGATGGCTCCCAGAACCACAGGGGCGGCCACCACCGCTCCACCTTACAGGGACAAGAGGAAAATGTATTAATCACTATTTGAAGTGATAGTTTTAAAACACACCACGAAAACGTTATTATAGATTAACGGAACATATCGACTTTCTGTCTCACCAGCTCCGAGCACAGAAGCTGCTGCAATGGTCACTAAAATGAAGGAACGGCAGAAAAAATGAGCATCAAACCGAGAAGCAAATCAAGTATTTAAAAAAAGACAGGCTGTAAAAATATTCTTTTCATATATAAACGTAATTATAGAATGATGAAATACGTATTTTAAACTAATATACTCACATAAACCCATGGTTTCTTAGTAGATATTCAAAAGATAGTGTCGAGTTAAGTCTCAAAAACTCTCAATCTTAGCTGATAAGCTCACGGAAAACAGAATAGCTCCACACCACTCCCCCTTTGTGTTCACTGTTTGCCTTCTGCTGCCCCTGCTGTTCAGATTTTGGTAGTTGGTTTCATTTCCTGAGAAAAGAAACCTTATAGTGGAGCCCAGCAGCGTCTCTCCTACATCATACAGAACAACACACATAAACAGTTTATATCGACCCCAGAAGCATGGAGGAAGAAATATGTGAGTATGAGTGTGTGTGTATGTGTGTGTGTGTGTGTGTATATATATATATATATATATATATATATATATATATATATATATATATATATATATATATAAAACAGTGACTTATTCTACTGTTTATTTTATTCAACAGGTAAGTACATCGTTATCGGTGCAGGCAAGTCATCAGTTAACTTTATTTTAAAACAATTTCAACATAATTTTAAAAAATTAAACTTATACTGTAAGAACTTAACGAAGCTTCATTAATCATGCTTTCTGTGTAGGAGGTGTAGCGACTGTGGCTTTGACTCCTGCTCTTCTGGCTGCACTTGGCTTCACTGCAACTGGAATTGCAGCAGGCTCCATTGCTGCAAAGATGATGTCCTTGTCGGCATTGATTTATGGAGGAGGAGTTCCAGCTGGAAGTCTGGTTGCAATCTTGCAGTCTGTTGGTAAATATAGGATTTCAGTATTTCCTTTATCAGCGCAAAAACTCCAGATTCTACAAACATGGGAAAAAAGCAATCAAGTCAGAGAAACATATATGCGTAGAGTAAGAAGAATTTTTCAGGATGAACACTAATGATTTAATGGTTCTTACCACTCTTACCATGGATGATTTTCTTACTCGTTTGCCGAGTCAGGAGGAGTAAGAACCTTTAAATCAAAATGAACACTCTTCTTAAAGACTGTGTTTAGTGAAGTAAAAAAAAAAAATCTAAAAAATTAATTAATTTAAAAGTAAAATTGCTTTCAGCTCACTTTACTCAAAGTTTAAAATCTTTCACCAATCAGCAATGACATTGGCACTATATAAATAAATGACACTGGAGAATTTCACAGAGATTTTACCCAAAAAGACAATGAGACGGCGATAAATCCCTTAGTTTATTGGGTTAAAAAATATAACTTCAATGGAAGGTTGTCAACCGAGTGTATAAAAGAATTACAACAACAAATAAAACAGCACTGTAAAAACATTTAGACCAGAAATAACCCTCCTAGTTAATGGTAAACAAATTCAATTCCTGTGCGACAGCGGAGCATGCCGCACAACAATAAGAGAATCAGTACCGTCTGCAGGAAAAGGTCCAGATACAGTAATAGTCAGATCAGCACAAGGAGCTTTAAAACAGGTTGGAGAAACTAAACCATTGTTAATAAGAGAGCAAAAAGGAAAATGTTTTCTTCCAAGCTGAAGAAGAAAAAACAATATATTATCAAAATGAGGTTCCTAATAAAGCACCGACATATACTGGACGAGCTCTGCTCAGTGAAGGGAGACAGGCGATAAGAACACCCGAAGACAAAATGTCCGCAGACGAACTACATATCACACTCTGGTGCAAACAAACACCAGGACCTGATAAAGAATTTAAAAAACAGTTGCAAAAGGCAACACCAGCAAAGGTCACAGTGACTTATGTATATTCAGATACAGAGTCCACTTCAGCGGCAGCTGTAACATTGAGCAGAGAAACAGAACCACTAAACAGACAGTGGAATGTACCACACATTTCTCTGTTTAACAGCAAAATGTCAAAATGGAAAGATGTAGGGTCAGTGATTACCCAGGGAGGAGTACATCTCGATGCACATGAGTGACAAATACTCCTCACAGAAGAAGAGGAGCAGTTATTGAAAGATCTCCCAATTTTAACATGTGATCCTTCTACTGAATAAAAGTTTTTGATATTCAGAATTTTGACATTGTTAACATTTAGTATTGAACCTGATGATAACTTATGAGCTATCATAATTTAAAGGAAAATGATGGTTAACCTTCATGATACCTTGTTTTTTAATGTAAAATGGTCTAATAGGTGCAGATAGTTTTCACATGAGTAGAATGATACTCCAACAACTTAGGAGGTCATAAACATGTGTTTTGTTTTGAGAAACAAGTTATGATTTTTAAAAAAAGATGCTTCATTTAGGCTAAACTTAAAAGCCAGGTGATGTGGACAGGAGAGCAGGATGTCTTTAGTTTTGATTTTTACATCTTTAAATGTTTCTTCATGCTACAAAAGTTAAATGATGACTTTTTCTCAAATGCATTGTTTCACAACAGGTATGGCAGGATTGGGATGGTTTGGAACTGGAACTGTGGCTGGTGCTGGAAGTACAATAGCATGGATGATATCAAGCATTTGTAATATATCTGTAACAGTGCAAGATGGTTACTAGCATAGATGAGGAACATATTTTCTTATCTCCAGCAGATTTACAAATCCTGTTGTCCTTATAAACTGTGATCATGTCTTAATGAGTAGATTCAGATGAAAGGTTCAGGAAAGTACTTGGTAAATTGTAGGAAACAACCTTTAAGGTCTAGAAAAGTTCCCAGCAAGGTCAAGAAAAGTAACCTGTAAGTTCAAAAAGAGCCTGAACCAACCTTGTAAGTTCTATGAAATACCAGCTAGGATTTCAGGAGAGTATCTGGTAACTCCCAGGAAAGTTCTGTTGAGAGTACCTGGTAGGTCCCAATAAGATTCCAGAAATGAACCATTAAGAGTTGTGGTAAAATTTAGGTTGTTCATTTTAGGACTACTTATGTTCCAGAGTTGACACCCGACAATTGTTCTAAACTTCTGGGGTCTATTGATTGTATGTGACCGTCACAACCAACCAATTACACACTGATGAACAGAAGAAACTAAAATGTGCAGCTTCCTTGACCTCACAAAAGATATGTACTCATATTGTGCTGGAGCTACTCTTTAAATACCGTCTTGGCTTGAGATTCCTACCACTCTCATTGAAATAAAAAATGAATCTGATTTCTGCTTATGTTCATGATGTGTTCTTTATGTTGGGGCATGCAAGCTATTGTAGATATGAGGCAAGAAACTAAAAAGCACCCACAATTAAGATGGAATTAGAATTAGTAAACGGAAAACATTATTTAAAAGAAATTAGTCAATATATTTTTGTTAAGACCTTTATCTGAAAGCTAAACAAAATCCAAGTTCAAATATGTTTAAATGCAGTAAAACAGAGTTAATAAACAAATAAAGGCTTTCCTTTGTTATGCAGTCGTATACAAACAGAGGTCAACAATAGCACGCCATGACTATGTGTTTACTGGACAAAATAAAAGTAGAAATAAATAAAAGTGGTGTTTTTATATGTAGAGAGAAAGCAGACATGTTAATAACCTGTCAATTAAAAATATAAAACAGACCATTACAGTTTTTCCTCAGTTGCTTTGGTGCATTTCTCAGAACAGAATTGAAATTCTCAAAACTACATGTTCACTATTGAAAACATTGTCACTTGTGCACATCAAAAAATCAATTACTGATCCCTTTGAGCAAGTTGCAAATGCGTTTGTACATCATGCAAGCGATTATGTGCAATTCTCTGCTTTTTCCTACATTTGGAATTGGTTTTGTCATGTTGATCAAAATGAATTATATGGGTCTCTGTTGAATATCCTTAATCTCCACAACATTTAAGCGTAAGTTCATCATATAAATCTTTACATGCAAAATTCTTGAACAAGTTGTCATAATATGTCAGACATATTTTTATTAGACTTTGTTCTAAATCTGTCCTGAACTGATAAATTGCTCGCAGGTGAATCCTGAGTTTCCCCAACGTAGGTAAATGTGTGAAGCATCATCAACCAGTTTTCTGAAACAGCTCAAAGGTGCCATGAACAATCAACTGGCAAGAATATAGTGTATATAACTAGAACACAACACAATATTACATTTCTGACAATGGAAGGATAAGCATTTGGACAGGGTCGACAGCCAGAGAGAAGAAGAGGAAGAGGAGTGAGGCTGTGGCAGAGGAGTTAGGAAGCAAAACAGAGGAAGAGGCAGAAGAGGCTGAGGACATATGCCAGTTTCCATCACTCCATCATCATCAGGTGATGGTTTGTGGCCCTCAACAGGATAATGATGAAGTTCCCCTCACCTTACTCCTCATTCCTAAAAGATTCTTTCCACACTGCATTGCCAGAAAGGGACATTTGTTGTGATGTGGTTTAGAGTTTGTGGCCCAACAGACATGAACATGAGGAGATGTAGGAAAACTGCACTGTCCTACAATACTGCATGTACAGTTTTCCATTAAGGAGATTGTCTTGTTTTCATTTCTACTTTTTTTTTTCTTTGTGCTCTCCAGTGCTGTAATTTCCTTTCTGTATCATCATGACATTGTCTGTCAAATTACAGTAAAAACATAGAGGTAAATCTTGTCCAATCTCTAGCTATTGATCTTCCACAATTACACTTTGCAATTCATCATTAAAACTTTAGCCATAGTTTACAACAGAACATCCCTTCAGAGTACTGTTATACTGACATGACTAATCAATCTGACTGCCTTATCTGAACACACTCAAACAAGGACTTGTCATTCTGTGGCACTGACATGTTCATTGACACAGATATTTAATTTTGAGAAAGGATCTAAGGATTTTGAGAAAGAGACTCGATTTTCCAGGTAATCTACTGTGTTATGCTGTTTGTACAAGTAAATCTTACATTGTTGTATGAGAAATTATAAAGGAGTAATATGACATGAAAGGAAGAAAACATGTTACTGCAAACTGTAGTTACATATAGAATACTAATAATTTAATAGTTTAATAATATTGAGTGGTTGTGTTTCAGCATCAACTGAACATGATGTGAAGTCATTCCAATTATATACCAGACAGTGAAAAATGTAAAGATAGGTGGTTAATACTGAGACAACTTGATGAAGATTAGTAAGCGAACAAAACTTTTGTGTGGATAACCCATGAATCACATTTTTCTCGTTCTTGTCCTTTATTTTCACCATCAGATCCTCCTCCTTTTATCTGACCCTTCTTTCTTCTATTTCTCCTCCTCCTCCTCATTTTTCTTCTTCTTTTCCTCTTCCCCCTTCTCCACCTCTTCCTTTTCCTCCTCTTTCTTCTCTTCCTTTTCCTCCTCTTTCTTCTCTTCCTTTTCCTCCTCTTTCTTCTCTTCCTTTTCCTCCTCCTCCTTCTCTTCCTTTTCCTCCTCCTCCTTCTCTTCCTTTTCCTCCTGTTGTTTGTAGATTTTGTCTGCCACCAGGCCTCCAACGGCTCCAACACCAGCTCCAACTCCACCTCCAACACTGGCCACAACTGCAGAGGCAGTGGCTGAGAGACCAACAGCACCTGCAGAAAACCCCCCCCATCATCAATAGTTTTGTTCAAATGGTCAAGCAACAGAGGAGCTCTGAAGGGTGCAGCATAAACTGAATTCAACAAAGTCTGACCAAACTTGAGATGTTGCCATGCAAGTGGTTCCTAGATCTAACTTAGGGTGGTTTAAAGGGCTGAACTGTGGCTTAAGGGCATAGACTAAAACTGTCTGTCCACCCACAATCATACCGAAGGGCAATTTTAGAGTAATCAATTGACCTAACAGTCATAAACCTCTGCATGGACAGGGAGAACATGCAGACTCCATGCAGAAAGACCCCATACCAAGATTTGAACCCAAGACCTTCTTTAGTGCTACAATCTGGTCTCAGTTGTGTTCAGAATAATAGCAGCATGTTTTAAAAAGTGAGTTAAGCTCAAAATTATTATTATAGTTTTCATTTTCAAACACTTTTACTTGTGAATATTGCTAAAAATTTAAATTTACACTCTGCAGAAAGTGAGGAAAAATGAGGTTAAAAACAGAAGTCTCTATTTTTCTTTACAACTCTAACATTTACTGTATAAACTCAAACATTTTTCTAGATTACATTTTCCTGTGAATCAATGAACTACTATTCAGTTGTGGAGCCATATTATGAGAACCGTCCCCAAACCATGATGAATGAGCAACCATGCTTTACTGTGGGTTGAAATAGTCATTGGGGGTCACCTAGTAATCTGTTTGCAGCAAAAAAGAATAATATTACATTCTTCAATCCATACAATGTTGCACCACTTCTCTTTAGGCCCCGTCAGTATGTTCCTTGACAAACTAACCGCTTTTGAAAGTTGTTATTTTCAACAATTGGGGCAATGTGATGGTTTATTGCTAATAATGTAATTTCACATAAGCATCTTCTAACTGTTACAATACTCATAGGTACTGCAGACCTTTTTGATCACAGTGACACTGATTAGCTTTCTGCTATTTTTGGTTTTCTCTAAATCCACAGATGCACACGTGTGCATCAGCATGTATGCCATGTTTGTTGATTTTCTATTCCTTTACTACACCTACTAGTAAATTATTTCCCAGGTAGGAATAAGATTTCTATCAAAAACTGATCTGGTGAGTGATGTTGGACTGTTACTATTTTGAACAGAACTGAACTTTATCTTGGTTAATACAGCAAGTAAATTAAATTGCTAAACTTAAATTGCTGAATCAAGTCAAAATACCTGCAGACTGTAGAATCGCCACCAGGCTTCCAGCTGCCACCCCTCCTCCATTGGCAATGGCAGCAGCAGACATCATGCTTGCAGCGTAGGAGCCTGCTGCTATTCCAGCTGAGGTGAAACCAATGGCCCCCAGAACAATAGGAGCCAGAGCCACTGCACCGACTCCGCCTATGACTTAAAAACAAGAAATATTTGACATTAACGTGTTAAAAAGTTTGAGAGGGTGATTCTTTTCTTTATAAGATGTTCTGTTGTAGATGTGTTGCTGTGTTTGGGATTATTTTCGTGTTGGACATCTAGTTTAGGCCAAACATCAGCTGTCATAGAGATAAGCCTCACATTTAACTTTGGAATACTTTGCTATATGGAGGAGTTGATGGTTGACTCAGTGACTGGCAGCGTTAGGTGTTTGGGCCGATATGCTTTTTTGGTTTTTGGCAAACATGGCGCTGAGGATTATGGCCAAACATCTTTACTTTGGTGTCATCTGTCCTCAGGACATCATTCCAGAAGTCTTGAGGTTCATTCAGAGGCACCTTTACAAACCTAAGTCGTCCTTCCCCATTTAAAAAAAAAAAAACAAAACAAACAAACAAAAAAACCCCCCACTTTCTCCTGATTCCCTGTCCAGACAAGCCAAAATTCAAGATTCCTCTAACTGTCCTGTTATGAACTTCAACATTTTAACATGCTGAGACCTGAGATGGTCTTAGATTTTTTGTAATTCTTCAAAGCATTGCCAAGTTCTGACCTTGGATTAAATTTGAAGGGACATCTACCCCTTAAAAAGATTGACTAACTTCTTAAATGTTTTCTACATGTAAATATTCTTTTGCGCTGTAGATTTTGAAATTGATACCCTTCCCAGATAGATGGGTAAAAGTAACTGCCTCTCAGTCATTGCTGATGTCTTCCATTCTTGGTATTGTGTTAATACACACCTGTATCTTGCCAACAATGTTATTTAGTGTTATTTCAAATACTTTTGTAGCAGGAGTGCTAAAAATGTGATTTTTCTTTTTGTTGGTGTATATACCAAAGGTGTGAACCAAGTTATTTGTAGTATTTACAAACATTTCTGTCCATTTGCCAACAACCAGTGATGCATCCATTAACTTACCAGCATTTCTTATTATCATCAGGCACCTTTTTCTGTCTTAATGAACAAGCTAAGGACAAAGGGTTTAAAAAGCAAAAATCTCATTGGCAGTCAGCTTTGTTGCTTAAAATTTTTAAGTTGTACTTTTTGATATTAAATGATTTAGGCCAATATTGCTATTTTTATGATTATGTTATTTTTTTCAATTAAAAAAAAAAAAAAACTATTTATAACAGTACTTCAGTCCTATTTTTCAGTAATAAATAATAATTTATTATTATATTTATTATTATTATTGTAAAAATAAATAAATTTAAGATTTTGTGGCATATTTCCAATAGAGAAATGACAACAAAAGAAAACTGTACATAAAAAACCAAAATACATTTTATCTACTTTCTGGCTAAATTGAAAACTAAACTGGCCAGACAAAAGATTTTTAATAAAATATCGATTTTAAAAAACAAACCAAAATGTTTCTGTAGTGTAGGTGGCAGGATTTATTTATTGTCAGGCCTAAATCTTATAGATTTTTTTTTTGATCACACAAAACAGCTGTATATTCTGTGAGATTGCGAACCCCACAGAAGTATGACAAAATGACAAGCATAAAAAGAAGAAAAAATGAGGCAAATGAGGTCATACCTGCAGTTCCTGCTATGGCAAGAAATTTTCCTGAAACACAAGAACACCAACATAAAACGTTAGTTTTCACCTCAGGCCGGTACTAGATTGACTAGATTGTTTAGCTGCAGTTCTACCTCCAGCAGAAATCGGTGCCGGCCACAGAAAGATGGATCGGTGCATCTCTAATGACTTTTACTTTAATGCATCATGAAAAATACCATGTATAAACACAAAATGGCAATTATTTTCTTATTGTATAGTTTTATTATCTTCTGTGAGATATCTGTCTCCTCACAGAAACAAACTTTGTGATTCATTAAAACTAATTTGAAATGTAAATCTTCTAGGGTATGAATAATTTTGGACTTCAGTTTGTATACATAAATCAGCCACTGAGTTTATTGTTCCAAACCGGACCTTTAAAGTTTGCAACCATCTACATCAAACAACGTGAGATATCATATTTATTCAGTTTCAGTACATTTTCCCTCAGTTCTGCTTTTACTAACCATAAATTCTGATAAAAATACAAAATGGCGTCAATAGTATTATGAAAGTATAAAAAAAGTAGTTATAGAGGAGATAAATTGATCCTGTTAAAGTGTAGTACAATCTCCGACCAGTTACAGCAGAGGATACTCTGAGCAAATTACTTCCTCCTGACTCTCTTTCTGACAACCCAATAAAATCATTTAGAGTTTTGAGCCCAAATATGCCTCACTGTTTTTCTGATCAAATTAAGTTAGATTTATTTGTCCAAAATAACTCAGAAATATTTTCCGTATAAATCAGGTCCAGACCATATAATTTACATGCCTACCTGCTGGCTTTGAGAAGAAGTTTCCATTGCCACTTTCTGGTTTTGAATTTTCAGCAGCCTGGGCTGAGTCCTGGGCTGGTGGGTCTTGTTGCTTCTGAGGCTCTAAAAGAGAGCAAACGACATCTCATTCAGGGGGAGTCACAGTCTTTCAAGCACATTTGCCATTCTGTGATATTTACCATTCTTTTGTTTACAGTAACATATTAAACTGTCCTGTACTCTTACAAAGTTGTGTCCATTAAAGTTGACAAATTATCAGAAGTGTGTCAGAAAGAGGTGTAGTAGCTCAATAGAGAAGTTCACTTTTAAGGTCATTAAAAAATTACTGTAATAATTAGTACTTGTTTGTATGTGAATTTCACTGAACATAATGGAGCAAAGTTGTCAAAACAAGTCTCAGCCAAAACTTTAAAGCTAAGCTTTATTAAACAGTAGTTAATAAAATTTAGAATGCCAAAAAGTACCAGATAGAAAATTTGAAAGAAAAATTTAGCTTATAGATAAAGGCTATAAAGCAATTTATTTAAATATCAGTGAAAATATGCATCGCAATGATTTTAAGTGCAGCATTAAATCTAACTGATTGTTCTTGAGGGACATTTGGGTATGATAATAACAAAAGTATTACTGAAAGCAAAGCACAAAGTGTGGATTTAATTTGAAATTTTAAATATGAGGAGGAATCTCTGTGACAACAGGCAGTTTTCTTTTAATAGCATGAATATAACGACCGATACAAACAACACTGACAAATATAGACAATATTTTAATTTTGATTGGGCTTTTATTTTGAAATTCCACTTCAGCTCCAGATGATAACTTTTTGACTGACATCTAGAGGTGACATACATCTAAAGTGAGGAGGAATCGGTCTTTGAAAACGGTTATATTTTGATTAGATTAAATAAAAGGCACAATAATATTGACATTTTATATCAGAAATGAATAAAACAATCTTTATCTGAACAGGAACAGTTTTTTAGAAAAACATAAATTTAAAGAAATATATTAAGCGCTTTATTAGATCTCAATTTTCAAATTCCGCATAACTTTTGGAGAATATTTTTTGGTTAAATGCGAAAAAAGATGTCCTAGAAGTATGGTTTATTTTGAAAGTCATTCACAAAGAAAAATACTGTACTAATCCGTGGTATTGTGCAAAAACAAAAGCGTGTTAGTGCTGGCTTGATTGCCATTTCTGAGGTGGAGGCTGGCTTGACCAGAGCTGCAGGGGAATGTACCCCTGCAGCAAACTGTCCATATTTACCAGCGCCAGACCCAGGAGAAATCTGTACAGAAAGTGCGGTGTACTCTTTCTCTTGTTGCTTTGCGTTACTAGAGTCTTGGAAAAGCTCAGAACTATTTTTATCTTTGATATGAGAGTGGAGAAACTTCTTCTGCTCATCAATGTTCACTTTTATAAGCTAACATGTTTTTGAATGTACTCGGCTTCATTATCTTAAGGATTGTGTGAATTATATCAGTTTCAGCCAACCCTTCCTCTATTTGTTTACATTGGTTCTGATGTGTCATACAGTAACCTAATGTCAGAGACTTGTCCACCATGAAGCCTAAACTCCCTGCCTGGAAACAAAACCTATAACATCCTTTAATCAGACAATCTGGTATCCCACACTTGAAGGACTCCTCTTACCATTTTCACTAGTTGTAGGTGTTTTGGCTGGTGGGGCAGCAGCGGAGACTCTTTCTGGAGAACCATCCCTTCCCATCTGGGACACAGGGGTGTGAGTGTCTCTGTCCGGGGGTGAAAGCGACTGGGTATTGATGTTGCTGGCTGTATGTGTTGGCTGCAAGGGAATGTCTGTATCTTGAGGAGCTGATTGCTGGTCTGAAAAGATGGGATCAGGACATCCAGACTGACTGGGTGATACGTCACCAGTTCTTAGAGGTGTGGTTGGGTCATCTCCAGTTGCACTGACATCAGAGGCGAGCAGGTCACTAATCAGATCGTCCAAGAGAAACAGCTGGGCCATGCCTTCATCCTCCAATGCGCTCAGTTTCTCACTTTTAATGAAGTTAACAATCAGGCTGTACAGTTCTGGTTCACTTAAAGCATCAACATTATGAGTGGCACCAGCGTTGATTAAAGACACAACTGTCTGTAGCTGATCTCTACTCAGTGAACGAAGCTTTTTCTCGATGTTCAAAATCAGTGCTTGTCGTGGAGTGGCCATGTTGACGTCTCTCCGGTTGCTTGAAAATGAATATGAAAATGCAAATGTCATTATTATCATCTTAAAAACTGATGGGTAAAAATAGATTATGACAGGATTTTTTTGACACAGTTAGTCAAAATGAAAAAGTCAAAAAGAAAGTATACCGTGACCTCTGCGTTACGTTGCGGTTTTTTTCACGTTAGGTGTGTCTAATGTCACTTTTTTCGGGCAGACAACTTTTACTTGAAAGTGTTTATTGCAGATAAAATAACACATGGTTTTACTTTGTGTCAAATAAAGACCCAATCAGAGGTAAAGGTTATTCCTCTTTCTTATTTTGCTTAATAGCATTTAACTCAGCAGGTCTGATGCATAGAATCACAAGTCCAAGTGTCAACTGTGTCCCAGAGAATAAACACATTAAAAACATGCATTATCTGCAGCATTGTTCATCAAAATGGTACAGCCCTATTTATGTATTAAAAAACATATGCATACAGTGGGCACACTTAATGATATCCTAGACTACAGTATTAGGGAATACAGTCAACAAGTACTTTTACTTTCAATACTTTAAGTATTTTTAAAAGCAAGTACTTACTTTTACTCAAGTAAAAATGTTGGTGAGGTACTTTTACTAGAGTACATTTTTGTCAGTTTATTTGTATTTTTACTTAAGTACAGTGATTGAGTACTTTCTCCACCACTGCTGAAGAGCAACAGCGGATTGAAACTGGATGGAGGAGGGAAGGTGAGGGATACCGTTTCAATAAAACTTGCATGTAACCATTTCTCACCCTTCTACATCTACAGAGTTGCGTCGCGGTAAATAGCTTCGTTTATGCCTTTGCTACGCAGTTGACAGCTGCGCCAGAAGCTGCTTTGGCAGCTTGAGTTGTACCATCGATTCTAAACAAATGTCTCAAGCTTCTACTTTACAACACCAACACACTAAACTTATATATACCGTTCAATCCAATTATTTAGAAAGATTTTAGAGTAGATGTATTCACCCACATGTGATGGTTCTTATTTCTGGCTGAGCTCTGTGGCAGACTTCGACTACTTCAGCTACTGATGATTATTTATTGGGCTGCTGCCTGGGGAGGAAAACGAAACCGAAGACATTTACGTCTATGTCGTAGTGACAGCTCAATTCACTGTACCTTGGGAGTAAGACTACAAAATGACGTCACTCGTGTGTGTATGTGTGTGCGTGCGCGCGCGTCAAGCAGGCTAAAACAAACGAGAAGTCTTCACTTTAACATATGTCTGTATATGTCTCCGTGTTATGTATTTTGCATTAAGATGTGTATTCTTTATTAAATGAAGTTGCTCACAGTGAGTAGAGTAAGTAGAAATTTTACTCAAGTAAAAGTATGGCTTAGTAAAATTACTCCAACAAGCAAATTTCTTCCAAAAAGTTAAAGTAAATGTGACTAGTTTCTACCCACCTCCATGACTAACAGGCATCATTATGACAGTATCTGAGAGACAATGTTGCAATAGCCTATCTTTTTTTTGGTTTTTTATCAATTGATCTTATTCAGGATTTTTGGATTTCCAAATTTTATTAAAAAAGCAAGTCTAAATAATGCTGCTTCAAAAACTAAAAGTTAACCGGTGTATCAATGTGTTACAAATCTAATTAAGTCCATTTCATCCAGAAATAAATATTTTCTTTATCTAGGTAGTATGGAACAATTATGCAATGTTAAATATGTAAGACAGCATTTCTAATTAAAATGAGTTAAGTCAAAAGACTGGATAAACTAAATTCAAATGCATTTTCAAAATTGACACCACCTTAAAAGACCTGGAGCTGTAACTGTAGTGAAAGGTGGTTCAGAAAAAAAAAAAAAATGACCCAGAGAATAGTGAATACATAGTGTTTTATAATATCAGAAATTCATGAATCATCCTTCTCCCATTTCACAACTATAAACTACTTTGTTTTGATGTGTCACACAGTGTATAAATAATTTTTTAAGATAATGTTAAGAAATGAATTAAAGTTAGCTTCTTTCTTATTTCATTGCACTGCAGCACCAATGAAACAGAAATGAGACCCCGATGTTGCTCTTTTAATACTCAGCAGATGAAATGCATAACATGACGTCTCCTGTACTGAGACAACAAAAATGATAATTAGCGTTTTGACCACATAAATAAAGCCCCTGCAGAGATGGCAAACAGAATGATTGCATCTCCTCCTTTTTTTTCCCTCTTCCTTTCGTTTCTGAGAGATGTTTGACAGCCATTCCACTGCAGCTCCAAGAGCACCTCCAATGCTGGCCATAACCATTTTGGCAGTCGCTGTAAAACCAGAAGCACCTGCAGGAAAAAAAACAAAACAAGACACACAAACCCAACAGGATTTTTAAAGTTGTAAGGTGAAAAACTTTCCTTTCAGTCCCGCAGCGATAATGTTGTTTGATCTGCTCATTTCCACCTCCGTAATATCAATCGTCTCCATCCCTCTCTCACCCCCCCTTCTACTGCCACCCTTGTTCTCAGCCTTGTGACATCCCGCATTGACAACTGCAATTTGCTTCTCTTTGGTCTCCCCAATAAATCCCTTCTCCAGTTACAGATTGTTCAGAACTCGGCTGTTCGTGTCATCACCCAAACCCCTTTCCATAATCACATCAATCCCATCCTACAGCAGCTTCACTGGCTTCCGGTTAAATCTCATATCATGTTCAAATTACTTCTACGCACTTTTAAAGCCCTTCACAGTCTCGCACTTCCATATCCATCGTACCTCCTACGGATCTCCATCCCTACTCGCTCCCTCAGATCAGCCTCCATCGTTCTTTGTTCCATCTGTTCGTCTCACCACCATTTTAATTTATTATTATTATAAAAACACAAACTGATGGGTTTATGTTTTAGCAGACTTTGCAAAGCTTAAGTCAGCTTAGAGGAAACAGGAAATAGCAGTGTTATCAGATTTATTAATACCAATAAATGGGTTTTCATTTGATGTAAAATCTTTTATGAGAACTAGAAGAAATTTGTACTTTGTGCTGCTTCCACACCTTTGGTTGCTGGAAAAAAAAAAAGGCAATATTAAACTCATAAAGAGCTTAGTGAGTGTTAATAAACTGTATAAAGTTGTAAGAATAAAATGACTACTGTTACTACTAATACTACAAAAGTTGCTACTATTTTGAACAGAATTGTACTTTATCTTGTGTAATACTGCAAGCAAATTAAATTGGTAAAACTCGGATCAAGTCAAAATACCGAGAGATTGTAGAATCGCCACCAGACTTCCTGCTGCCACCCCTCCTCCGTTGGTTGTGGCAGCAGCAGACATCATGCTTGCAGCGTAGGAGCCTGCTCTGATCCCAGTTGAGGTGAAACCGACGGCACAGAGGAGGAGACCAGAGGAGGCACGAGCACACCACCTATTGCTCCTACTGGATGCAATGCACAGATTACTGATCTTAGAACATATGTTGATATTCCCATGTCTTCACCTACCAAATCATTTCACTCTGCAGTCTTTATGCCACAATCTGATTAGACAGTGGCCATACAGTGACAGTTTTTCATAATAGCCATATGGCTCACCACCCAGTACAACAGGAATGTGTTGTGCAAAGAGTAAGTGTTGAAAGGATACATGGCCATGCATCCCAGCTGGCTAATGAAATTCATATTTAATTTGAAGCTTCAATTCGGTACTAAACTAAAAAGGTTCTTTCCTGTTTTCCAAGGAGTTTGGACTGAATTCAATAATCTCTGGCCCATAATATAAAATACTTTAACGGGTCAAACCTGAACTTGATTATTCTGCAGGACACAGAGATTCTTTAAAGTTGTTTTAAATTCAATAAATGAGCTGCATTTAAAGAAACACAAAAACGAACATTTACAAAGTTTTTTTTTAACTTAAGGGCCACCTTAGATTGAGAGATTGAAAAACTGCCACTAGTGACAAAAATCAAACTAGCAACTCAGAAAAGAGACTTCTGCATGTCTCACAAGGTGCCCAAAAATGTTTCTAGCAAGAGGAGTCAAGATGTGGATTTTTTGTTTTGGAAAGGCTTCTAAATTTTTTTTTTTTTTTTTTTTTCCCCACAAAATATTGGTGCCAAGTGGAGTTAACCATTTTACAGTGAATGCTCATATTTTATTTAATTTAGAAGTTCAGTTAACATTTTCTTTTGTAATTTAAATGATTCATTATAAATTAGTTCAATGTTTTGAAATTTCCATTTGATATATAGAACGTACTTCAGAGAAACATTCTGACTACCGATCTGTTTTTGCAGACTATGTATGATTTCATTTCTATTATTTCACTCTTCATATAGGCATCAAAATAAAAAGGCCATATGCTCCATGAAATTAGTTTTGAAGCCTAACCGAGTTGATACTTTATTTCCTGGAAACTCTAAATGCAAAGACATGATATAAGTCCTGAGTGACCTTTGATAGGTACTCATCTCATTAGGGTGAGATATAAAATGATTTTGTCCTTGTATCTGTACTCAGATATTCACAACTTTTTTACAGATGCACAAACTTAAATTTAACAAACTTTTATTTTTCATAAAGGTTACAAACAAGATACGCATGGCCCCATTTGTCCTGTTATGGCATAAAGAAATAAATAAACCAGGGCATTTAAAACCTTACCTGCTCCTCCTGTGATGACAGCAATTTTTGCTGAAGAAGAAAATAGAAAATTACATTTATTCTAATTCTGTTTATTATATATAGCACCAATTTAAAAAATGTAATGTGTAATCAAAGAACAACAGATCATATACAAAGACAGAAAGTATTTCAGTTCAAATTCCGTTTAAATAACTTCTCTTTGTTACAATTGTTTTGTCATATTAAGATCCAATAAATCAAAAGTAATGCAATTATAATAAAATACCATCAACTTCAGGTCATTATAAAAGGCCAGTAGGTAAAATGTTGTACTTAAGTGTTAGTTTATACCTTGGGTGTGTACTGCAAAGCAGGAGTTGTATCTTAAGACACAGAATAGCACCTTCATAGTGCAATATGATTTATTACAAAATAATCTATTTAAAGAAAAGCACATCATCAGTTTAAGTTTCGAGCAGAGTTAAAATAAAAAGCTGAGCTGTCCCTCAGAACAGGAGCAGCTATAGTGCAAAGGCATTGTTGCGGCTTTGATGTGAACCCTTTTTCTGCTGAGAGTATGCGGTCTGGTATTGTAGCTCGCATTTGTGACGTGCAAAACCAGGTTATTGCAGACTAAATACGCTGAGATCCACATATGCGTTTGGTGGCATTCATTGCATGTAACACAGCGAAGAAAGGGAGGCTATGATATGGATGGATTGTGGATAAACAGACAAAAATGTAAGACAAACAAGTCACGTGGCATGGCGGTCAACAAAAATATGGCACCCAGCCTGACAGCCAGAGCAAGGCCCACTTTGGAGATTTATGTTATTGGTTCTGGTCAAAAGTGGCAAAGCAACATTCTGCACAACTGCAAAGCACACCACCACTGGACTCAAGAGCATTGGGGATGTGCTCTGTGGAGTGACTAAACTATTCTAAATTTGACATTAGCCACAAGAACAGCACATTTCATACTGCAAAGTGTACAGTTTGGTGGAGAGGGTTTGGGCTTGTTTTTCATTTTGGACAACTTCGTGCTTCCAATTTTGTGTGAACGGCTTCCAGTTCCAACATGAACCCTTACCTCTATCTGAGTTATGCTTTGGGATAAATTACAGTCAGAATTGCAAGCAAGGCCATCTCATCCAACATCACTGCACGACCTCATAAATACCCTTGTTACAAAGCAAGCTTGACAAAAGTCACATCACTCAATCAAGTCAATATAGAAAATTAATACATAAAGTGGCACGAAAGCCCTGATTATTTCAGCCAACACTACTCATATACTCCAAGCCTGAAAGTCAAAGAAGACCCTGACATAAATGTGAGTGAAAAACACAGTTAGCACAAGTTAACATGCAACAGACTTCAGGCAAATTAACACAGCAAACTTCATGTTCTCATAAAACTTCACGTGAATAGAGTCAGGCCTCCCAGACATAAGGGCTTGTGGCTATAAACTGCGGCTGGTGTCAGGATTCAGAATTAAACATTTAGTTGGGAATTAAATATTTAGTTTGCAAACTAAACATTTAGTTTGTAAACTAAATGAATCTTGCATGAATCAATGAATCTTTCAATGCTTTTGATAATATTGTGAATATCCCCTTTGGTTTAAGATTACTAAATTGCGGTTCTAATGAACTCAATCTGATCGTAGTGCAGTACAGGTCGTTTACCCCATTTGTTTAAAACGACAGGAAAGCCTAGTCTAAACCGCTTCTGAGAAATAAAAGGAATCTGTATATTCTATTCACACTTACCAGTATCCATAACTTTCTCTTGAGCAGTCTGTTTATTAGATATTTGTGAGAGAAACTGCTCCAGCAAGTGACAAGTGATGCTTTTTTAAAAAAGGAATGGATCTAAGTTGTGTTACATTCATTGTAACTCGGAATTGCGAAAGAAATTAAAAAACATAACGGAAGACGAGGAAAAAAAAATGTCTACCTCCATTTTTATTTTTGGAGAACAGCAATAACTTTCTGAAGAAAAAAAAAAGAGAAGTATTAAACGAATAATATAAAGAATTGTGTCACATGGATGTTTATTTTAAATTGTTCACAGTGCACTTAAACACTACTTAAACATTGATTATCCAAAAAACATAAACTCCCCATAGGAGACAAGCGCCACCTTTTATTCTCATTTCTTTTTTGCTGACTGGCTGCAGAACTTGCTATATAATTTTAGTACACATTCTGATTATTTTAAAGTATATGTTTGGTTTTGTAGTAGTTCAGAATATGTGAGAAAATAGCAGAAATATAAAGAACAGGCCTGTTTCCGTCTGTAAGCCTGATCACATGTTGTAGGCTGTACGCATGCGCGGCTCGCTGAACGCTGATGGAGTAAATATGGCCACTGGTACCATCAGCTTGTAGCGCAGCAGAGCCCAAAGCTGCCGCTGTTTGCTGCAGAAACCACCGACTGTCAGCTATCTACCAGCCGCTGCAGCTTGTCAGAACACCCGGGACCCGATGTCTGTGGCAAATGCAAAACACACTGTTCTGGATCCGGTAAGAGGTTTGGCTTAATATTGATGTCCACAGCTGCTCCTAATAAACCCTCACCTAAAAACCGCTGCCTTATTCTCATTTGATTATAATCTGTCTGCAGTTGCATTCTGAGGGGTGTTTTACCTCTCAGATATTAAGCAGAAGTCAGGCTGTCAGTGTGTGTCTATTATATATTATAGACATACATACAAAGTGGTTTTAACTTCATCTTCTACTTTAGGTGATCCCATACACTGGTCCCATACCTGGAGGCCTGCATCCAGGGGAGATCATCATCATCCAGGGTTCTGTTCCACCAGAAGCTGACAGGTGATTTTTCTCATCAAACTGAGCACATCTCACTTACAGATCTGATGTTGTGTTGCTGTACAGTATAGGCCTATGTGCAATACTTTCATAAATTACTGCAATTAAACCGTCACTGAGCAAACTTTACTCTGGACTTCAAGCAATGTGGATTCTGTGCCTCTCCACTCTTCCTCCAGACTCTTGAACCTTGATTTCCAAATGAAATGCAAACTTTACTTTCATCTGAAACGATGGCCTGAACCCTCTCTGCCCATGTTGGTGTTGACCTGACTTCAGTGTAAACACCGATGCTGGTTTCTGTTTTTAGTTCAGTGTATGTTTGAGGTTTGCTGGTTCCTGAATAACTTAAAACAATTTTCTTTCATCTGAGAGTCACTGAGCTAAATGGTGATCCAGATCTTTGCAAACTTGTGACACATTCAGGTAACTTCAAGTTGTATTAAAATGTTTGTGCGGAGAGTTATTTGAGTTGCAGTTTTTAAATATGGCTCCAAAAAAAAAAAAAAAAAAAAAAACAAACAAAAAAAAAAAACTTTTCCAGAATGTAAAACTCCTCAGATCTTGTTCTTAGATCTTCAGTGTTCCTTAAACTTTTCCATGGTTCTAATTATGGGCCGATCTAATTGACTTTAATGAGTCAAATTTTATGACAAAAAGAGACTACCAGCTATGGAAAACGGTGGTTGCTAAGGGCTTGTCACATTAAAACAAATGATAAAACCTTGAGCATCATCTCTTAAAATATTTAAGTGAATGTATGTATGTGTTTGAGACAAAAATTACAATTTTAACCATGTTCTGTGTGTTTGGCCCCTATGCAGGTTTCAGGTGGACCTGTCAAGCGGCTGCAGCACCAAACCACGCTCAGATGTTGCACTCCACTTCAGCCCTCGCTTCAATGACTCCCCCTGTGTGGTGTGCAACTCCCTGCTGCAGGAGGAGTGGGGTAAAGAGGAGACACTCCACCAGCTGCCCTACAAACGCGGAGCCCCCTTCGAGACCATCATCCTAGTGCACAAAAATGGTTTTAAGGTAAAGCAACTTTCATCAGCCTGTGCAGTACCTAAATAATATAAACTAATTGAATTTACGGCTTTACCTGTAGGTGGCAGTAAATGGTACTCACCTGCTGGAATACAAACACAGAATTCCTCTGACCAGGGTCGACACGTTTTCTATTTCTGGGGATGTCAGGGTCCACGCTCTTGGCTATATCCCAAACTCAGTAACTTAATTCCCTTTTTTTTTTTTTTTTTCTTTTTTTCTCCTTCTGAATAATTTCTAAAACATGTTTTTTATCCTCTTTTTTTAGGCAATATATTCAGAATCAGGTGATTTGGTGAGTTTCCTCTTTGTTTTTGTTTTTTTCACGGGTCTATGAAATTAGAATTTTCCTGGTGTCTTATGATGCAATAAGAACTGGATCACACGTCCTTAATGTTTATGGGTTTGTGAACACCCAAGCTGGTTATTTACCGTTCTGTACATTTCATTACATAGTATCTGGGCCCTTATCCTCAAAGAATCCTAAGACTAAAAGTAGCTTTACTCCCCCATTTTATGTTGGTTGTTCTGCCAGATCAAACAGGTTTATACAAGCAATCACAGTAAATTGCTGATAGCTGAGTGTCCACTTTAATATCAAATAGATAACGTAGTAAAATGACCAGCATGGTGAGAAGCTGTGACAAAGCAGAATAATCAGGATGTAAATAAGGTGCAATCAAACATATCAAGCAGATTTTCATCATGACATACTTTTCTTAATCCAGTGTAGATTCAATGATCAGTTAATTTCAGTTGTTTTGTGCGTCTTATTTTGTTTCGTGTATCAACCAGTCACTGTTCCTACAAGACAGCGTCACTCCTAACGACGGGTTCAACCACACCTCCTCACCAAGATAAGAATCTCTGTCGACTCCTTGCTCAGAGTCGCTCTCAGCAACTGAATGAATCATTCTTAAGATGGAACTCCTTGGTAGGAATTTTTAGGCTAAGATGGGAGCGCTATGAGAGGACCATCAGAATCTTTCAGAATATGGGCGCTGATCTTTATATTTACAATATGTGCAACCCATACAGTGCATCTGTAAAGTATTCACAGTGCTTCACTTTTTCCACATTTTGTTACGTTATGGCCTTATTCCAAATTGTATTACATTAATCTTTTTCCTCTAAATTCTACGCACAAATACCCCATTATGACAATCTGGAGAAAGTTTGAGATTTTTGCAAATTTATTAATAAACAAAAAAAAAAAAAAAAATCACATTTACATAATTATTCACAACCTTTAACTTAAAGATAGCTGAACTAAGCTTGTGGCGTCATATGAAAAAAACAACTTGAGGCTGCCAAAGGTGGATCAACAAAGTGTTAATGCCTTAACTGTCATGAGGACACCAGTGTCCTCATGGACCCATTGGATAACATTTAAGTGTTTTGAGGGTGACAGTTAAGGGGTTTTAAGCTAAGGCTGTGAATACTTGTGTAAATGTGATTTCTTGGTTTTCTATTTTTAGTAAATTTAGCAATCTAACTTTTTTCCACATTGTCATAATGGTGTATATTTGTGTGTAGAATTTTGAGGGAAGGGATTAATATAATTTGGAATGAGGCTGTAACATAATATAATGTGGATAAAGTGCTATGAATACTTTCCAGATGCACTGTATGGCTCGGTGTTCTAGTCATAAAAGCTCATATGACTGACTTGAAGAAAAATAGTTTACGTTGTTGTTGCAGGGTCTTCCTTACAAAGGCAGTATACTCAAAGGACTGAACCCAGGGCAGCACATCACAATAAAAGGACAAGTCAGCGTGTACCCTCACAGGTAAACAAATTACTGACAAAAATATGCAAATGTTTTCAAACCTCTTAAAATTTTTCACATTACAACTATTAACTTCTATGCGTTTTAATGGGATTTTATGTTAAGAGACAAACACAAAAGTTGTACATAATTGTGCTGAAGTACTACTAAATAAATACTACTTTCATGTCTGTACCAGCTTTAGTCAAACATTCAGTCTCTCAGATTTTTCTTCTTTGCAAAGTTGCTCAAGCTCAGTTGAACTGGATGGAAAGCATTCTGGGTATCAATTTTTAAGTCTTGCAACATGTTCTTAGTTTGATTTAAGTCTGGGCTTTGATTAGGCCATTCCAACACATGAATGTGGTTCAATATAAACTATTTCATTGTATATCTAGCAGTATGCTTAGGCACGTTGTCCTGCTCGAAGGTGAAGACTTTAAGAGCCTCAAACAGGTTGTTTTTCCAGCCCTGTATTTTAGCTCCATTTATCCCCCCATCAACTATGAGCAGCTTCCCTGTCCCTGCTGAAGACAAACTTCTTCACAGCATCATTCATAATGGGCGGGGTGTCATTTTCCACCAATTTCTTTCAACAATTGACCAATCTCTCAGTTCTTGCATCAAGACCAAATTCATGAAGCAACTAACAGTTGTTCTGTCACCAGAGTCTTCCACATGAGCTGTGGATCCCTGCAGCTCCTCTTGATTTAACATTAGCCTCTTGGTTGCTTCTCCAAATAATCCACTCCTGTCACCTTTGATGGGCATCCATCTTTCGGTAAATTTTCAGTTGTGCCATAATCCTTCATCTTTGAGATGGACTGATCTACTCTCAGACTTCTGAAACTTGTATAATACAACAAAATACACTGAAGTTTGTGGTTGTAATGTCAATATATGAGGACATTCAAGGATTATAAACACTTTTGCGAGATACCGAATGACTAAAAATCAGCATGGCTGTTTTATTATGCAGGGAATATAACTGGAATGATTGAAATAATCCAGATTATACGGTGCATCTGAATCATTTTAGTATGGTAGACTGTTTTGTTTGTAACTCCAATATCCATTACATCTTAGCTTTAAACAGATCCAGAAACATTTTTACCTGTGTTCCAGTTTCACTGTCAACCTCTGTAACAGCAAGACTGAGAACATCGCTCTCCATCTGAACCCCCGGATGAAGTCAGGCGTCTTCATCAGGAACTCGTACCTGGATGGATCCTGGGGTCAGGAGGAGAGGGAGCTGCCCTTCTTTCCCTTCTCGCCGGGTGAATACTTTGAGGTAGGAGCAACCAGCAAGTTTCAAGATTGTACAGAGATGCACAAATTAGATAAAAATAGGAATCTCCCATGAAGACTAAGAGCTATAGTAGGCCACATTTTAAATACATTTCGTAAAAATGAAAAGAACAGAAACATTCATTGATCAGACCTCCCCCACCCCCACATCAAAATGACCTAATTCTGGTCAGCACATGTCCAAGTTTCCACCTCCATGCATTCTGGATTAGTATTCCAAACATTTCTTTCGTCTCCAGATCCTCCTCCTCTGTCAGCCCCATCAGTTCAAGCTGGCAGTGAACGGGTCGCACTTGTTCGAATTCAGGCACCGGGTGCAGGACCTGAGCAGCATCGACCAGCTGGAGATCATGGGAGACCTGGAGCTCAATGATGTGAAGCTGTGGTGACTCGAAGCTAACACGTTGTACTCTGATTGGTCAGTGTTCAGTTAGCTTACAGTGTCTCAGATGATGGACTTCAGGTTTGAATTTCAGGTCTAAGCTAATCTAGCACAGTTACTGTGGTTCCTCTTTGTAGTCCTGATTGGACAGATTCATGTAGGTGTCACTCAGTGAATCAGCCTCTTCAAGGAAAACAGGACACATACATTTAAGCACTTAAGCTTTGCTTATAATTTAAATTATATGCAAGTCTTAAACTGAGACAGTGAATGAAATTTGTTTCTTTTGGTGCAATGTGAAATACAGAAAAAAAAAAAAAAAATCTGTATAACTGAAATAACTGATCTCATCTCTGCACCATTATTGTGCATGATTGTATTTTAAACTTCATTAATGGTATTTATCAGAAACTTAATTTTCTAATTTACAAAAGCCCGTACTTTATCCTTTTCAAATACATTCAAATTTCTGTACAAATAACGTCAGCTGCACTTCATTCAACAGTTGATCATGTGAAGATTCAGCCAATATCAGTCATCTGTGGTCCAGGGTAAATATTCAAATAACCTAAAATCTCTGCAGTCAAAAATAGATCATTCTGAATTCTATGTATTGCATTCTGTAGTGAAGAATGGAAAATAGCTCTTGTATCCTCCCATGTTTTTATAAATAAGATGCAAATCTCTGGTTTGGTATTCATTCTTGGGTCTGATTTTAAGCTTTAAAAAAAAAAAAAAAAACCTGCTACACGATGGCACGACGGACTCTTCCCTTCAGTTTATGACTTTGCCACAAACACTTGGGTCTGACATGAACTGGTGAATCATGATCGACAGGATGTTTACAGCTCTCTGCTTTGACTGAAAATACCGTTTAGTTTCTTTACTGCTCTTTTCTATCATTTATGTACAGTTGTTTAAGACATGTTTACTACATATTAACAAATTCTAGTTTTTTTTCCCTAAACTTAGAAATGGTTGATTTTGAATTGACTGCAGATTTAGCTGTGAAACTGACTTTAAAAATGACACCTGCACACACCAAGAAAGGAGCACAGAAATGAAAGCGAGGATTCATGAAAGAAATGTTGGAAAGGATGGTCAGGTGATGGACAAGTTGGACAGTCTAGAATTTTTACATGAAAAATGCATAAAAACTTGAGTCTTTACATCAATTTTAAAATACTAAAAGTTGAATATGAATTTATGGTAGGCTTTAAATATGGGATACAGAAAAACCCAAAACTAGTAGAAAGGATGGATACAAGGAAGGTGTGATGTAGTACATGAGTAAGGAAGTAAAGGAATTGGGAGACAAGGACGGTAGAGAGAGAGGACCACCACAAGTATGGAGAAATGAAGGGAAGATGGAGGAAATGCATACAATTACAAGGAATAAAGCACGAGGGACATGAGGGCAGGAGGAAGAGATGTCACAACATTTAAACAATGGGATAGAAATACAAATATTTATCCATTATCCAGACCTGTGAAATATTGAAATTCCATATTTTTCCAGTGTGAAGGATGGAGATGAGAAAGGTAGATAGAAGTAATGAAGGATGGCTATAACATTTAGAAAATGTGACAGTAAATAAATCTCTATCCATGTTCTTTTCCATACTTACCCAGACCTGCAAAAGAACAAATCAGTTTCAAATGTCTCCAGAATACATGACAACCCTGGTAATAAACTCAGCTGTTACCTGCAGTACTTTTGATCAACCACAAGTTGGTAGCAGAGAGTCAAAATGCAACTCACCAAGTGTTTACACCTTCCTCTGAAGACTACTGGAAACTGATCGTTTGAAATATGTCCATCGGTATTGAAGGGACATCATACTGCTGAGGCCCAAAGATCGCAGACAGTGGAGACATAACAGACTTGCCATACACATCCTCTCAATTTATATGCACTCGAATCTGGTAAAAAGTTTGTTTTATTAATATCCACAGGAAATATAATTTGTAAGAGCTGTAGTAACTATGGTATAGTACAACAGTCTCCGATTTCTTTAACATAGAAAAAGCAGGATGATATGCAACATAATGACAAACCATCACAATGCTGAGAATAAAGGCAGGAGAAATGGTCCGATCAGCAACAGGCAATTTGGTTTAAATCTGTTTAACAAAAATCCGGTCCGATCCAGTGGCAGAAACACAGCTTTCTGACCTGAAGTGTTGATACGGTGCCTTTGTCTTTGCTCGAAATGGCTTACAGACATAGGTACCACTTCGAAAAGCCAACTCCAGTTTGCAGATTATCAAATTAAAGTTGCTTAATCTTCCCTTGAAGTACAAAACAAACCCAACAGTTTATCTGAGTTGTCACACATATGCAGTAACTTTTCTCTCATGATTCCAGCGGACGGGGTTGGGAACATGATGGCTGAGGAGAACAAGTTTTTTTTCAGATAATTTCAACACAGTTTCTAGCAGCTGGAGTCTGTAATTCATGGGAGACTCGGCCAAAACAAAGTTGCTCAGGAGTTTCGGGTCTTTTGAAGGAGTTGGGTTTATATATCCCACTGTCAGACAGAGCTGAGCTTCACCAACCCCCTGACCGAGTCCTCGTGTAGAGAGTCTTGGCTGGCTGGGTTGTAGAAACTGGCCTGCACGGTGTGGCTGTGGCCCAGCGGGCTGCCGCAGTGAAGCATACCTGGCGGTGAGGGCACTTCCTCTGGGGTGAGATAGTGGTGGTGGGCTGCCTGCTCCTGGAGGGGGTGTGTGTGGTTTAGTGTGTGCCCATGGATTGGCAGCATGTCTGCGGCCTCGTGGCAGCTTAGGCTGGGGGTGGACGTCGGCGGGGTAGGCTGGCCGAGGGGGAGCGAGGTGCACGGGCCCCCCAGGGTGAGGGAGGTTCGGGCGGGCAGAGACGTCCCGTTTTCAGGGGAAGATGTTATGATGACTGACTCGCTGCTTTGTTGCTGGAGGAGGGGAGTGGCGGCAGCCTGCAAAACGAATTTGGTGCTCTGAATGCACTGGTCTTGATCACACTGAGGAAAAACAAAACACCAAAATGCAAGGGAGGGGGTATAAAACACATAAGGAAAGATAAGGCACCAGACAAGAGAATTGAAAGAAAGCAGAACATGAAGGGGTAGGTGATTGGATAAGAGGGAGAAGGAGAAATAAGTGTTAGTAGCCTTGTTAGAAATGCAGAACACACAAAAGAGAACCCCCAGAACCAGCTTATTTAATCTATTAAAGACAGAGGTGAAGCAGAGCTATTAAGTCCCCACTTCATGGCTTAATTTATCTGTAATGTATCGATTTAGAATGGAAATGGCCGGTCTAAAACTGGAGCAGGGTAACTTCACCTTAGCTACAGAATTAGCTTAAACCCCAACAACCCGTTATCACCTCAGTGTAATCATCAGCTGAAGAAAGGTGACAGCCCTCCTACATCCCACAGCACTCCCAAAGACCCTCTGACAAGAAGAGCAAAGATCAGGCCTCAACTGCTCACCTTTGTGTCTCAATGTCACTGACCTAAAAAGAGCAGATGACACTTGTGATTCAAACACAACTGGACCTGGTTCTGTCACAACAGCAGCTTCGTTAACGGCTCTTTAGCTAGCACTTTGCACATGGTTTTGAAATGGTTTTACAAATCAAAACTGAAAAGTGGCAAGCATTTGTATCCACCCCCTTTTACCTTGATATACCTAAAGAAAATCCAGAGCCAGTAATTGCCTTCAGGACTACCTAAGTAGTAAAAAGACCAAGGAGCACAGCAGGTCAGGGATAAACTTGTGTAAAAGTTTTTAAAACAATATCCTTAGCTCTGAATCTCTCACAGTGTGCCGTGCAATCATCTGGACAGGGTATGGCAACCTACTGTGGGCATCCACCTAAACTTACAGACCAGAAGAGCTTCAATCAAAGAAGCAGAAACTGAATTTAGTCTATGTGCAAAAACCCTACTGTATGTGTAGAAGAAAATGAACACTGCACATCCCTTTAACAAAATCTTAGATGCTGCAAAAGACTTAATTCTGCAGTGAAGATTTTTGTAGTAGTACAACAAAATAAAACATACACCCACAGCTACAATAGTGGTTTATATCAAAGCATATTCATGTGCCGAAATGGGCTAGTCAAAGTCCAGACATAATGGGTAATAATTTCAGTCTCAATGTGCAAAGATGGTAAAGACATACTTTAAAAGACTTGTAGCAGTAATTTTAACAAAATGTGGTTCTGCAGTATTAAAACAGTGGGTCTGACTATAAAACTATAAATTCACCACACACGATTCAGATTTTTCTTTGCTAAATAATACTTCTGACAGCCACGTTTCGCTGTTTAATCACCACACAGTTACATACTACTTTTAATTTTCCTTCACACATGAAATCTAAACGAAATAAAAAAATGCATCACTTAATTTTACTTTCTTTAAAAACAATCTCATCTAAGTGCCTCAGGAATTTCCATGACAAGGAATGGACATGAGTACACAGACCAACCTTGAACTGCAGGTGATACAGAACAAGTGGTGTTTTGGTTTGCTGACATGCAGCCATGATGACACAACAACCATCTATATTTAAAGAACTTAACCTTTTATTTACAGTTTTACTCTGTGTCCGTCAGTTTCACTGAGTAACCCTGGAAAACAGCATTGCAAAACTGTAGCACGTAATTCATTTCTCGGTATCTATTTTTCCAGCTTTGTCATAGTTCAGTGTGATGCATCAGATTGCTTCAGAGTTGTAGCGTGAGATCCAAGTCACTTATTTGCAAAGATGAGACTTCAAAACATTACCAGGGTTTCTGCAAGTTTCACTGAAAGACTTAAAGCCTTTTTAAATCCATTCTAAATTGAAGATCTCCATGAATTAGGTAACACAATTTAATATAATTTAATAACTTACCTCAGTGAAGTTAAATATAACCCTCAGTGTTATGTTGGCATTTTTAAAGCTCTGGCATGTGGTTCCATTGCTTTTATACATCAGTTACTCAACTTCAACTCCTTTTATACAGTAAGCTAGATCAGATTGAGACATTTTAGCCAGTTATTAAAATCTATAAAAGGTTTTCAAGCCAAACCTTGTGAAAAAAACAAAAAACAAAAAAGTTGCCATGAGAGGAGGCAACATATTCAGCAATAAAATCCCTCTGATAGGATTGTTTGTTTGCAATGTTTTATGGGCTGTGTAGTTTTATCACAGTTGTATTATCCAGACACTTTGAGGAATAAGCACGACCAACAAATTTCTCCAAGAATAAAAAAGGGTTAAAAAGAAGCAACTCATTTAAGACCTGTAAATGGAACATATTTAAAACCTTTTACAGGGTTGTTGGAGGGTTCTTGGAGTTAAATTTCATGCTTTTTTTTTTTTTTTTTTTTTTTTTTTTTTATAAGAGCAGTTTGAGATCATAGTTATTTAAATTTAAGAACTAGTTTAAAGGAAGAAAAACGACTTGCCTAATAATGTATGTTTAACTTTATGAGATAAGCAACTCAAATATATATTTTTCAACCAAAATTTATGTGCTTTAGCATGTGACTCAAGTGTTTTCAGATCAAAGCAATCAAATTTTAGCACCAACAGCAACATTAAGTTTCCCATAAGTTACTGGTGCACATTTTAGCAGAATACTGAAATAGATATAGACTTAAACAAATAAACACTTTCCCGGGCTGTTGGAGCCAGTAGTGAATAATGTAAGAAAACCATTTTGATTATTTGCCTAAACACACAATAAATTAGTTTTAAAAGCAGAACTGTTTTACAGGTATGTGGAGAAAGCTACATGTCTGGGGATGAATTGCCTTTCAACGAGGCTTATTGCTTCCTTCCATTTTGGAGCTTGTCATTTTATCACAGCATAATAATGTCCACATACTTCTGCCAGAATTACAAACCACAGCGCAAATAAATGCTGCCATTTTTCTTGAATATTTTTTGAATTATTTTTCCCTTACATGTGTACAAATTAAAGATTTCTTCAAATATATTTAAGATCTAGTATTAATGATATGTCTCCATTTAATTAGGATTATTAAATGTAATAATTTTACAAGACCCTACAGAAATCTTTTGGTACATTATGTTTATTCCCCATTAACTTATTATTTTTATAGTAGTTACCCTATTTAAAAAAAAAAAAAAGGTCTTAATAGGAGATAAATCTAGTTGCTTTTTGAGTCACATTTTATTTCACTAAAGATCTGAGCGATTGTTACAAGAAAAAAAAATAAAGTCATGCAACTGAAGGAAGTAAATTGGGCGGTGAAACTGAAAATAATGTGGGTTTAAACAGCCTCTCATTGTGCAATGATCAACAAGGAAACAGTGGTTGACCACTTTGGTCTCTGGGTGTGAGAGGAAGAGGATGAGGAAGGAAGAAGGGTTAAAACCGTTCTGTGACATAAACAGCAGGGTTTTTTCCCGTCCAACTCGGAGCACGTAGATGTTTAGATTTGATCAAATTATGGACTGGAGTTGATGTTCAGATGCTGACACAAAGATGTGCTCAGGCCTCCCCTCAACTGAGGCGAATCCAAAACGGAGGGGTTTGTTATCAAGGTGTGACGTGCCTTCATATTATCCCATGTTACCATAGCAACAGCTTAAAAGGCCTCTGCATGGCAGGTTTCTGAGCAGCTTCACAGACAAAACACATCACAAGGAAGCGGCGCTTTCATCGCTAGAGAAATGGAAACATCTAGACACGTTTCGAAACTCCGATAAAAATGGCAAAGCTAACGTGCCACAACAAAACCAACCAACAAATGTGCTTTGTTTTCTTGGCCCCAACATGTCTTGGTGTTATATAACAGAAGTAGACAATTGTCTGAATGACTGATAAGAACTCTTGCAATGTGACACGAGTATAATAGGCCAGCTATAGCAGACAGATGGCCATTATTTTTGGCTGTGTTAACGCAGGGGAATGCACTTCCGGCCTTCAGCCCAACAGAAATGGTAAATTCGGACATTAAGACAGATCACATTTATGTAAAAACCAGTACGATTAGGTCAAGAATGGGTGAGAACAAGTAGGAGGACTGTGGTACAAAGGGAGGGCACTTGTGAAAGAAGCGAGAAGGCCTTAAATCTAGCATGCAGTGTGTGAGGTAAACATAGAACAGCAGAAGACT
The DNA here is from genome assembly GCA_014839685.1 of Anableps anableps. Taxonomy (NCBI): domain Eukaryota; kingdom Metazoa; phylum Chordata; class Actinopteri; order Cyprinodontiformes; family Anablepidae; genus Anableps; species Anableps anableps. Next base: position 21,357,810 of record CM026080.1, on the reverse strand, counting down.
GGTTGCCTCCATTCAATGTCAGAGTGACACTGAGGTTGCCTGAACAACACCAACTATTTTCTCCCAGGCTGAGGCTACTTTAAAGAAAAGGGCTGTTGACTTTCTGATCACAATGCATATACTCATTCTCTAGCTCGTGTCTCTATGTAATGAGAAGATTTCCAGGATGGTGGCAGGAAAAAAAAAAAAAAAAAAAAAAAACACTCAGCACTGCTTCTGTTGACCTAATTTACAGGCAACACTGAGCATCTCCTACTCAGCTGAAATTATTGCTGACTTCCTCGCTGAAATCCTGAGTGAAACACCAACTAGATTAACTTTCTCAGACGTGAGCAACACAGATGAGTGGAGTTTGTTTTGTAGCGGGTTATTTAAAGAAATTAACCATATCTGGACAAATTATCTTGGGTAGTTTTGAAAAAAAAACAAACAAACAAACAAAAAAAAACATTAGCAACATCTACAAATTTAAGCATATATTTTCCTGTTTTCAGTCTGTCAGGATCATCAAAATTACTTATTTGCTAAATGCCAGAATAATGAGATAATTTTAGTGTGTAAGCACTAAGTTAACAAACCCTTCCACAAGCCCAGATGATGCTGTCATGGCTTTGTGAGCTACTGATAAAAACTCCCAACAACATTTGAGTTTGAGAGAGGGACACCTGTGGATATTTTTAAGATAATGCCTCAAACACAGTGTGATATCATCTAAAAACAAGAAAACTAAATAAGAGTTATGGTTCCCAAAAAGTGTTTTTCACCAATAAATTAAATTTTACAGTATTATCTTCAATTATCTAAACGTAAACAATACACAACTCTGAATGTGTGTACCCTTAGCAGTGTTTTCTTATTTTACCGTATTTGGTACCCTCCAAAACTATTCATACCTTTCTGAAATTTTGTACCCTCACAAACCTCTGTGTATGTGATTAGGATTTGTGTGATTGCCTAACACAAAGTAGTGCATAATTTTGAATCGAAAGAAAAGGGACGCATCGTTTTTAAATTGTTTTACAAATAAAAAAAATATTTAAAGTGTGGGCATATTTGTATTTAGCCCCTGATTTAATACTTCGTAAAACAACCTTACACAGCAATTACAGATGCAGGTCTTGGAAGTTTGTAGGTCGAAGCTATTCTAACACATGGACATGCTTTGATCTAAATCAGGAGTCAGCAACAATCCAGAGAGCCATTTTTGCCTTCGGTTCAGCTAAACATTTGTTTAGAGCAACAAAACCAACATAACTGAAACAAAATAGCTTGTTTTTATTATACCCACTATAGGAAGATTTAGATTTTTAAATTACAGAGCAATTTTATTTTTCATTTTCATGTATTTTCTGCAAAACAACATTCAATCTTGAAAAAATTACCTAATTTAAAAAAAAAAAAAAAAAAAAAAAAAAAAAAAAAAAAGAATATTCCTTACACTATTAGTGTCAGTGTCATTCTTCGTGGAAGTGTTGCACATACTGCATGAAAACACCTTGGAAAAGCTGCTACAGTTAGCATTTTTTAGCCATCTTTACATTTTAAAACTCAATTCTTTGGCCAGAGTTATCAAGAGCCAGAGTAACGGGACTAAAGAGTCACATGTGGCTCCAGAGCTGCAGGTTGCAAAGCCCTGATCAAAACGATATCAATGCACCTCTAGCTCTGTTTAGTGGTAGCATCTATGGTACCCTACAGTGTTTTTGTTTCAGAATAGCTCTGTATTTAGCTCCGTCCACCTTCCTGACAACTCTGACCAGCTTCCTTGTATCTACAGAAGAAAAGCATCTCCATAGCATGCTAGTGCCACTACCATGTTTCACAGTGGGAAAGGTGTTTTCATGGTGATGTGTGGTTTCATGTTAGACAAAAAGTTGAATTTTGGTATCTGACCAGAGCACCATTCAACCAAATATTTCCTTTGTTCCCCACATGGCTTGAGGTAAGATGCAGAAGGGACTTTATTGCTTTTGTTCAACAATGATTGTCTTTCTTGCTATGTAACTACAAAGCCCAGATTTGTGGAGTTGAGTTGCCAACTAATAGTTGTACTGTTGATAGATTCTTCCATCTGAGCGGTGGAGCTCTGTAGCTCCCCCAGAGTTACTATGGACCTCTTGGTTGCCTGTCAGTGTAGGTGGACGACCGTGTTTTGATGGATTTGTAGTTAAATTTCCTATGAATTATCTGTTGCACTAGATTTTATTTAAGGGCATCATAGTAAATGTTAAATAATTTTGCAGTCTTTTATTTAATTTTTATTTAAAACCCTCTGAAAGCCATCATCTATTTCCTGTCAGCACAAAAATATGCACTGCTTTGTGTGGGTCAATCACAAAAATCACCAGAAACCCCCCCCCCAAAAAAAAACAAAAACAAAAACAAAAAACCCAAAACACTGAAGTTTTTACATGTTATTTAAAATTAACAAAATGTCAAAACAGAGGGGTGTGAATACTTTGGTCAAGAACTGTAGATATTTGCTTTGTTTATGAACAGGGAGGCAGTAACAGATTTTCAGCAAGTTTTCAGCTGGCTATGAACATTCATTTTAAAAATAAATTAGTTAATCTAATTCTTTACTTGAGGTGTTGTGTCGGTGGGTTTCTGGATAAAAAGCAAGCACAATTTTTTTTATTTTATTTTATTTTTTTTAAACTAAAACTCTTAAACTATGTTATTTACTTTCTGTACGGTGCACTCTGACTGTGGTTAGAAAAGCTTGGTCCTATTGAAGAAGTGAGAGGAGGGGCTCTTGTTTTCACCTTTGCCCCATTTCTGACAAAACTCTGCACATAAACCAGCTGAACACAACTGCATAAACATCTACGCCAACTAGTGAAACTCGACTCTGTAGTTTTAACTTTTAATAACTCATTCAGGAGAAACAAGAGGGGCCTCAGGTCTGTGTCTTACCATGTGGCTTTGCTGGGACTGGGTGGCACCATACATGGTGATGCCGTTGGTCGGAGGTGCCATCTGTGGTGTGTCTGCTTCAATAAAGCCTCGTCTGTCAATGAGACTGTGAAGAGAAATGCAAGAATGGACGAGCTAAAGGGCTTCCTTGACAAACATAACACAGCAAACGGTATAATAGAGCAACAGGATTCCCAAACTATCATCATTAACAAACCACAACAATCTAACAAGAGATTAAAGTCAAATAAATTGTGCTAAAGGTGGAAAGAATTATTACAGTTCAGATGACCCTTCGTGTGCCCACACTAAGTACTCTGATGCATAAAGCTGTGCACAAACTCTATTATTCAAGTCTTGACCAAGAGAGAGACAGAACGAGTGCAGACCCCCATATTTCCACTAACAGAGATCCATAAAACCAGAACTTGGTGATAAATCACTGTGGTCCTGCAGTGAGGCAGCGGAGTGAATCATTGTTTCTGTCCCATCGTTAATGCTGCAGAACCCTGACGCAGCTGCTTAGACAACAACCTGCTGAACTCTGAGATACATATGCACACGTGAGCGCTAATGGGCTACATACAGCAAACGGAGGCCATTTATCAGCCAGACTGAGGTTGATCAGATAGAGAGTAATATCTACCAGACAAGCATGCAACCAGAGAGGTGTTAAACAGCATAAACGGGATAATCATTTCACACAAGGTGCCTTGACAGCGAGTTTCAGTGGGGCTGAGCTGGTTGCAGGCAGAAATGGTTTCTCAGAATCAGAAATAAACCAAACGTAGAGCAGAGCAGCAGCCTGTGTTGCTGGGAACAAGCATTAAAACACGCATTTAAAGATATTATTCAGGGTCTCGGCAGAGAATGCTATGCATAAGGCTTTTGTCTGTCTGTGCATGTGAACGTGAGAGACGACACTGCTTGCTTGGACTTTAGGCGAGGTGAGACATTCCCATAATACTGTTGGATCCAGCTGCACGGCGCCTGTGGCCACAAACACAAACACAGATGCCCAGATGGCAGCCACCTGTGTACTGAGGACTCTCCTCACCACCCACAGGAATCATTACTGGAGATTTATTGCTTTAGACGGCCAGAGCACAGTGCACCCAAATGGCTCATTAGGAAAGTCTCTAAAAGCTTTCAGCAGAACTTTTCTTAGTTTGCATTATAGTGTGGGCATCGATGGATACATTTAAATGACAAACGTATCATACAACCAGAAAATCTTCGAAGTTTCTTTTTAGGGATAAGTAATTTTAAAACAATTTCAGGTTTTTGAGGATTAAGATTTTTGTCACCATCAGTAATCCCCACTGTGGTAAATTAGCAACATGCTGAACCACAGGGTGATTTCACATCCCTCTATAGGGTGCTGGTTTGTTTAGCATCCAAGGTTCTGCTCTAAGGCAATTCTCCTGACTTCCTTCCTCACTGGATAAATAACTATAAATCTTTACCTCATGAACTCAAATTCAAGCTTGAGACCTTGCTATCACAACTTTTATCTTGGGTGGACACTGAGACGCACCGATGCCAGAGTTTGCCCATTCAAAAGTAACGGCATCACTCATTTGCAACTTTCTTTTTTCCATATATCTCAGTTTCAGACAAAATGGAATTCAAAATGAATACAAGCAAAAACAGAACTGAAAACAAAAAGATCAAAACTTGTAAAATATATTTTTTAAAAAGTTAGTTTTGATGTTCTTTGAGTCTTGTTTCTCAAAAAAAAAAAAAAAGTTGCAGCAGCCAGAAAAGACACCCGATTACAGGCATCTGTCCAGTTGGTGCTCAAAATAACAGGGGGAAGGCCACCAAGAACCACAGCTTCAATGAAACATGAACTGTTGATCAAACTACTGCAGTTATGAGGTTATCAGCAGTGCTTATGGTCATGTGGAGAGAAGAATATAGCTGTGACAGCTGGCTTGTAAATGACCACAAAAAAGGATAAAATCTAATATATCTAAAAAGCTTTGATCTTGGACGTGGTTAGAATAGGCCTGAAATTGTTTACACTCTTGCTGTGTCGTTTTTGCTAAGTTTAGAAAAAGGCTGCCAGGAGGCTCATTTCAAAGAAGTTCCTCACATCAAACAGTTTTAATGGACCATTTCAACATCGGCCTTTGGAGAAAACTGAAAATTACAGTGAAGGAGGAAAAAATATTAAATAAGAATGAGAAGGATTACAGATCATGCACAAATCTTGAGTCTCTAAATTTTACTTTCACTGTGGGGGGTTGAGCAATAGATCAGCAGTGTTTATATGATAGGTGACCACTATGTATGTGCGGAACAAGTTATAACGAGGCATCTGGAAACGTGCAAACAACCTCATAAAAACACATCAACACACTTGTCATACCTTGGTGGCAGGGGTCCACAAAGTGCTGCACAGCAGTTGGTGAATATATTGCCGTAGCTGTAAGGGTTGTAGTTGTCCTTCCCTCTTTTAGAAGACCAAGAACCTTTTATCTGGAAGAGATGGCACATCTTAAACAATCAGGCTTTTAGTGTCATGTCCAAACAGTGGTGCACCGTACTGATACTGGAAGTGTTGGTGGCCCATACAGGGTTCAAATAAATGTCCTTGACATTACAGTATGAACAGCATGCAGCGACGAGCAGGATGGACTGCACCAAGCTGGGATAAAACTTTCTCTGGTCCGAACTGAAAAGAATCCAGAGCTCAAGCTGTGGGCACATGTTAGGAGTGAGAACCAACACAATATATTCCTAGTGGAGACTATCCTACAGCAAGGTTACTCATGTTAAGTAAATAATCACAAATTAAGGATACATCTTTGAGAAGGACTTTCGCAAAAAAACATGAGTGGTTCTCAAACCTTTCAGCTCCTGGCACCTAGAATATCAGTGGAACCATGCATTATACTAGCTGTTGACAACAAAAACAACATCGACCACCAATTTATTGTTTTTAGTAATTTGAGAGTACTCCTTTATTTTTATCCGTTATAACAGATCTTTTGCATTTTTTAGCCTACTGGGCACATCCAGTCTATTTGGAGGTCTTCTACCTCCCCGCATCAATATTGAAAAATAATAAAAAAAAAAAAAAAAAAAAAAAAAGCATTAAGTGTCTATTCTGCACAAAAATCCATATATCCTGCTTTGATTTAGAAAAAAAACTGATTTTATTTTAAAGCAGACATTTGACCCTAGTCATACCATTTAAAAGGGAATGCTACCAAAAACTAGGGAATGTATGTAGTATTGATTTGAACCAAGTAATAAAAATTTACTAAATCAATATCCCATTATTTTTCCATTTAACAAATAGAAATAAATTTGGTAATTCTGACCTAAACAAGAGAGGTTTAGTTAGATTTAATGCCAATGGGTAGAAAGGGTATGTCTTTTTAGAATGTGTACGTAAACTTCTGGTTCTAAAGGCATGTCAGAAAAACAACTGCGCACTCCTATTTTATTTAAATTAATACTACTCTATTAATCTCAAAATGAAATAAAATTTGGATAAAACTCTTATTACCCAATTTCTACATAGTTAATGATTTATAAGATCAGATAAAAGATCTTTATTATACATATGGCGATACAATTACTATAATTTTGTTAAAAAAGAAAACTAAAGCAAAACACGTTGATTTGCAACCTTCAGTGGGGTCCCGATCACAAATTTGGGAACTGGTGCTTTAATTATGACTTTTGTCATTTTTTGTAAAACTCTTTAAACATTCATACTCACATCTTCATTGGTGGTCTGATTGGAACTGATCAGGTAGGTATGGAAGCCTGAGAGTCCCACTATGGACCAGACAGAGAAGAAACACACCACCACCTCCAGCACAGTGACACTATCAAGGTTAAGGAATAATTTTCAACTATACAACACATGACATTGTTGAAAGCTCATAGACTGGTACATAATAAACCCACATCGAGCCAAGACGGACTATAAAAATGCAGCTGTAGCAGCGAGTATACTGACCTACAGCCTGCGGGCCGTCTTCTTGCAAACACTTCCCAGTTAGCAATTCATTTGGCTCTAGCTGCAGAGCGCAACTCATTTCATGCGCTCATTTGAAAGCCCAAAATGCATAAACACGAGTAAAATCTTTCACATTAACAGAACTCAATGACAAAGGCCCCTTAGGACATTTACTACATCTTTGGGTAGTCTTTGTGAGAGTGTATTTTATTCTAAAAAGACACAAAGACTCAGATCGTACTCCTTCATAATTTATTGTCTTACAGAAGTGCCTGAAGGGTTACTCAAAGACATGGAGCCTGTACTTTCAAATAGTCCAAAACTCACTAAATCTTTAACCTCAGTTTTTTCCCCATCAATATTTTCCCTGTAAGCAAGGTCAAAACACATCACTAATTTACTGGTACAAAGGACTGCAATGATACTATCAACAGTCATTTTTCCTTTATGAAAGCTTGGCAGGACACAGAACATTGTCAGCTTAGCTTGGCAAACATTTCTCTGGCAGAAAAAAAATTCTCACTCAGGCACAGAGAAAAAGGTAGAAGGAAACAATGTTTAAATTTGCTGTATATCATTAGGACTGAATTATATATATATATATATATATATATATATATATATATATATATATATATATATATATATATATATATATATATAATCTTGAAGTCCTCATCACTTAATAGGCTGTTCTAAATAGACCTGCCATATTTTTATTGTTTTGATTTAAAGGCAAAACAAGCTTTTATAAACCTTCCACAGAACAGCCTGCAAAGCTTTAATTAATATGGGAATTAATATGGCAATTAATTATGATTAACAACTAAAAGCCGATTCTAAACGGCATTTTGAGAATAAACTTTGCTGCAATGAAACATCTGAGTTGTTTGGATTCCATAGAGTTTAAGAAAATATATCCTTAATGTTTGGTTAAGACAAATATCTCCCAGATAAAGAATCCTATATTTTTTAACAAGTATCATTCAGCTGCACACATATTAAAATCACTCTTATATTATCTTTAGAGAGAAAGGATGATGAAATCAGTGTCATTTTAAAATTGAAGGAAACAAAGCAGAGTTATCTGTTTTTTGTTTTGGTCAGATGGAACAATAAACAGATGCAGACCGTTCAAACAGGGAGTGCAACAAGAGTATAAAGTTAATAGCGAATCAAGAATAATTGCAATTTGACTTAATGCAAGTAGAAATAACATTTCAAGTAATCAATCAGATGATAAAGGTGTAGGCAAAGCTAAACATAACTGTGATAAATGTAATCGGTACTAAAACTGAAACAAAGCCTCATACCAGAAAAGAACATGTATTGTTCAGAAGCGCATCAAATTTGACCTCTCATCTGTAACAAGTGTTTTTCCCGAAGGTCCCTTGAAAACGTCCTGTATTAGAGCATTATTCTAGTGAAAATAACATCTTATTCCACTTACAGTATGTGGCATCCTTGAAAATAGATCTAAAAATTCTGGATGTTTTAGAATAACAAAAGCCATTGCAAGTTTTAAAGAAAAACGATTATTGACTGTCAAATTAAATGTGAACCTGGCTTTTATTTAATGGAAGGAATACATAGTAATGTGAAGACAGGAGTCTGTTTTTAGTCATGTTTAAAGGGATAGATTGATACTTTTAAACTTTGAACTCTCAATCTAAAATTATTTAAAAAATTTTTTTTTTTTTAGAAGGAACCCCCCCCCTAAAAAAACCATCTATTGTTGGCAGTTTAACTCAGCACTGCTCTCTGTTTGCCATAAGCCCTCTCCTGATTGGCTGATCAAGCCTTTCTTACATCTCCTCCCCTGGAAGCTCCAGGTCCTAATGCAACTGGGTGCTGAGACTCAATCTGGGATAGACAACCCTCAGAGCACAACATGAAGACTCACCCAAACTGGGTCAGAGGAGATCAGCCTTCCAAGAATGATCTGTCCTTTATGGGTTTTTTTTTTTTTTTTTTTTGCATCCTACATGACATTTATTTTTGAATAAAACTGTGCAACACCCTGCCATATACCTTGGACGTGTTTAGCATCTCTTAGCAACTCCCTTTAAAGTGCATTTCTTTAATCTCCCACCCGATTCCACCCTAAAACAGAGATAAAGACACCCAAACTACTGGGCAAGAACCAGTAGCCAACCAGTTTCATAGGCAAGTTCTAAAAGACAACAGCAACTTGAACTGGGAGTTCCCCATTAGTTAAGCTGTAGATGGTAGTGGGGGAACCGCAGCACAGATGTTTATGTAAATGAGACCACAGCCCAATTTCAGGTCATGTAAATCACTCTTCAGTTCTATTCCTGCTGTTCTAGTACTTAAAGCTGACAAAACAAATGATTTTGAAACTTGTTCATCTTACTTTTTAATTTCCCTTCTTAAATTAAATCAACGCAGAGTTTAAAGCAAAAAAATTGGGTCTGTCACAGGCACCCCATATATGGAGATTATGGTCCTCAACACAACCATCAGGGGGTTTGATTCCTGACCTTGAGACATCTGCTGTATATCTTCCCCCTTTCTTTCTCTCTCTCTCTGCCCATTTCCTGTTAGATCACTGCCAATAAAGACCACTAGTATCACAAAAAAAGTCCAGAAATCCAATTTCTTTAGATTACTGAAAAACTAAAGCTCTTGGAAAAAGTTTTATATGTTTAATCAGTTAAGATAATATTCTAAGCATTCCTTCTCTAATCAGAAAACTTTCCTTTGACCTGTAGTTTTGGAGTAGAATTAGTTTGGTCTGTCTTTATTATTGTGGTTTTATGGTTATGTTTTTCTTTTACTTAAATCAGTAATGAATAGATCTTATTCTGATTAATAATACAATGGATAAGTAGGTCTTACTGATTCTTATGTTCTCAGGTGAAGTATAATCATCCTTGGTTGAATTTCAATACATTTTATTCTGAAAATTAAAAAGAAATCTCCCCATTTCTCTGTAAATATGTCAGATTTCTCGATCAAAGCGTTAACAACTCATGCATCAGACTGATATTTACTGATTATAACAGAATGTGGGATTGAGTGGGTTCATAATGTAATTTAAGATAATTTAATCATACTACAGCCTTTATGTTTATTCAGTGGAAGTTGAAAAGCTAGTTATTCCTGGCATTGGTAAAATGAGTTAAAATGTTCAATATTTTGCATACAGTTGGATGTTCAATTCAAATCCTGGAAAACATGCTACTGTAAAATACTGTCAATGATCAAAAAACAAAAACAAACAAATAAAAACATAACTTTCTTGACATTTTTTGCATTTAGTACAAAATTACATTCTGCTGATCTTTGGGTTTTTTTAAGCTGCTTCATGTGGTTTATCTATGGAGCTGCAGAAAAACCCTCTTTCCAAAGGTGCTGCCATCTTTAATTGTTATATAAAAATATAAGAAACACTTCAAGGTTACTTTTTTTTGCAAAAATAATTTTAAAAATAAATCGCGACAAATAATCCCATATGCCTGTATATAAAAAAATTAGCAGCATAAAGGCAATAATCAGACAACATAAAAGAAATTCCTGTTATAAAGCACATATTCATCAGTTGGCACTGTTCAGGGTTTGGTAAAAGGATATCTTGCAGGACTTTCTTTAAGTGCAGTGAGGAATCCATTTCGATGTGAACCTGTGAACACAGAAAGACACTTTGTATTAGACATTTAATGCAGTTGCTTTTCTGCAGCATGTGCAAAAGATCTGCTTGCAATGTTCACTTATAGTATTGTGAAAAAAATATTTGCCCCTTTAAAGGTTTCTTCTATTTTTGCTCCTTTTTTAAAAGCACACTTGCATGTTTCAAATCAAACATATTTTTATCTGAGACAAAGATAACCTGAGTAAATACAAAAACAATGCCAGTCAGTCTTTACCATCACTGTATTTTAGCCCACTCTTCTAACTGAACCACTCTGAAGGGTGTTCAAGCATGAACAACCACTTCTTAATTAGATTCAAGTCCAGGCTTTGACTTGAAATTGTTTTTTTTCTGAGTCACTCAGAGGCAGACTTGCTGGTATGCTTCGGATCATTGTTCTGCTGCATAATCCAAGTGTACTTGAGCTTAAGTCTATGAACGGATTTCTGGACATACTCCAAGAGGATTTTCTGCTATAGACCAGGATTCATAGCTCCATCAGTTACAGCAAGTTGCCCAGGTCCTGAAGCAGTAAAGCAGGCCATAGTTATCATCAGACTACCACCACCAGGGTTTGATTGTCTCTGTCATGTTGTTTTTCTGAAATACTCCATTATTTTACTTCAGATGTAACAGGGTACACATCTTATAAAGAGGATGACTTTTATCTCATCAAAACCTCAGACTTTTTGATAAGAGCCTACCTTTCATTCCGACAAATCATTTGAGCAAAAGCCCTTCATCATGATTTTGTTTACATGACAATTAGAGGGCGACAGCTGAAGGAAACTGGAGCAAAAACCCAAGATGGCCAGGACTAAGTAAACAACCAACAGTAATAGGGGTCCAACGATTTAAGTTTTTTGCTCAATTACAGATCTTTAAAAAGTCTGACCTGCCCATTCTGATTTTTGGACAATACAGATTTTTGTTATTTTTTATAACTGACACTGCCAGGTGTTATCAGGTCACAATACACCTTCAATGTTCCAATCTTATTTTCTTGAAAAACACTGAACAATATCCGTGATGTGCAAGGTCTGTCAGTCAGCCCTCTCTCCCAGCAGATGTAAAAGGGGCAGTGGTTGATTTTCAGACCTTTGCAGAAGTAGATGAGATCAGTCTTAGATGCAAGAATCGGCAGATCACTGATCACCCAAAAACCAAGGAATCCGGGGACTGATTGATCGGTGTACCCCTAAATAGGCACGCTTTTGTTCTGTTCTATGATTGTTGGACCTCAAAGCCCTCCTTCATACTGAATTCCTTTATTTTCTCTTGTACAAGCTTTCTCCACAGATTTAAGGCAGTTATTTAGTACTTAGAACCATGTGCAAGAATACAAGCTTATGTTTCAAAGAAAAAGAAACACTAATACTACTTTTGATAAAATAGTCTTCTCAATTGCAACATATAATGGTCCATTATTTATGTTCCTGAAAAAGTTCACTGTTCCACATTTTCACCATTTGTGCATAACGTCATGCTGTGTGGTTCACTGAAGTCCCAAATCCTTATAAATGACTTTATAACCCCTTCCAGACTAACAGGTAATAACTTTGTTTCTCTTACATTCTTGAATAAATCTGGATTATGGGAAGGTGTGGCTTTTTAACATCTTTTAGCCTACTTCATGCTGTTTGTCAGGTTCTACCTAAGCGATTTCTTGATTCACTTAGGTAATCATATCTGAATTAAATTAAACTCAGCTTTTGACAAAATGTAGTCAGTCATATTTGGTGAAGTTGATTTAGAAAGCTTTTCCCACTTTATAAATCTAACCCATGTTTAAATTTGAATGATGATCTGAAAGCAAAAATCTTTGACCTGTGGCAAAAAAGCAACAGAAAAAATTTGTAAGGGGGAAAATACTTTCTCTCAGCATTGTGTTATAGGGAGTGTATAACTGAAGAGTCATTCAAAAACTAGAAAAGGCGACAGATTTGACAGCTTTAGTATAAATCTTTAAAGTAAATTTTATGTTGAAAACCTGAGCAAACACTTAAGCACAATTCAAACATCAACTAATACTCCACTACCCATGACTTGTGGATATTTAGGTAGGTTTTATCACGACTGCATATAACAAATGTAGGACTGAGCTGTGACTCATGTGATCCAGTGGGAGTATTAAAAATACAAGTCTATAAGTTCCATCTCAGTAATTGCTCTCAAAAGAGTTTATTATTTTTTTTTGTTCTTTTTTTTGTCCTCAGATCAGCATTACACCACAAAGTATCATTTGAAACCACAAAACCAAAAGGACGACAAACTGAGTCGTCCACCGGCTGCTCCCAGCTGGAAGGACGGTAACGAGCCAGAACTCTGTAGCTTTTCACACCGCCCACTTACAACCTGCTGGCTTGAAATACACTGAGAGCATAGTCAGGAGGAGCGTGTGTCTGCACTGTACCAGTGAGCTACTTACTTAAAATGATGTGTGTGATGACAAAGGCGAAGATGAAGATGGTGAGGAAGGAGAGAGAGAGGATGAACATGTAGAAGAAGCGGTAGTTCCTCCTTCCCACACAGTTCCCCACCCAGGGACAGTGGTGGTCAAAACGCTCTGCAAGGACACAGAGGGGAAAGATCAAGATCAGGAAGTTATCGTTGGTACAAAGAAGACACCGAAGTTTGTTATGATCCATCTGAAGCTAAAAAAAAAAAGAAAAGAAAAGAAAGATGATACATGGTTATATAACACTTGCTGATCATTTTTGGTGTTTAAGCCACAGCCTTACTCTAAATGAAGGTTCACTGATTGGAGAAAAACATTCCTTTAGGTATCCTCCATCTTGGCTGAGAGGTAGAAATAAGAACATTTTAGGATTGACGAGTTTGTCTTAGTATCATACAAAATAAGTCTTTTATTCTTCTTTCTCTAAAAGCACCATATCTGTGTGGCTAATTTGTGACAGCAAAAGCTTATTTTTGATATAACGAAGACTTAAAGTTAACCAACTGAAATCTCTGTAAGGTGGTGAAAAAGGAAGCACCTATGGAATTTCTATGAAAGTCTTTCTGCTGTTGATTCCTATCAAGATTATATAGATGCTAAGATAAGCAGCCAGCTGCGACTTGAGATAAATGTACAAAATATGAGTTACTTTGAAAGATATTAGCATTCATAGCTCATTCTCATTGTTACCGAAAACCAAAACAGTTTTGTAACTTTATCAACAGAATAAACTCCATTTAAAGGACAGGTTCATTACATCTTCAGTAAATTGAGAATTGCAACTTAAAGAAGCAACAAACTTTTTTTTTTTAATTTTCTCTCAGGATTAATGTATGTTAATTAATGTCTACCTGCTACTGATCAACTAAAACAAAAAAAACCCATATTCATTCTACAGACTTAATATTAAATTTAAGGGTGATGAGCATTTAAAAGCAAACTAAAGCTACAACTGAATATGAACCTGAATGTTGTCAAAAGACCAAGTGTCTCAAAAGTTACAAGAATATTTCCTCTATGTGAGAGAAGGAAAACTTTTTTGTCAAAGTCCTAAAATCAGTTCTGATGCTCTGACACGGAGTCATCAACCACCCAGGTAAAGTGAGTTTTGGTCAAAAACTGCACTTTCAGTCTGGTTCTTCTGTATTTCATTGCTGATAACTATGGCATTATATTTGCACTCCCGCATAGGGGGCTCATCACCATTCAGTCTGCAGTGAGACTGATGTGAGCGCATATAACTATGTCAACAAACAAGTTGTCATGTGTGCACTTAAATCTCACACATGCTCAGTACGTGTTCTAGCGTGTGTTCAACTCTGATAAACTCTTGCCCTGCCTGCTCTGTGCATGCACTTCACTCTGACTCTCCTTATCCTTGTGCTTGGTCTCATGTCTGCGTTTGCAGCTTGAAGTGCCTGTACATGAACCACTCAAATTGCCCCAGATATAATACATTTTGAATTGAAATGCTGAAAAAGCACAAAGCATCTATAAAACATAATATGATGCTGCTGCCCAGGAGTCCCCTCTCCCCACTGCCTCTCAGTAGCAGACAACAGCAAACCGATCGTTAGACGAACCTGAGATGATGATCAATAGGGGTGTTCCCAAAAAATTACAAAGGAATCATGATTCTGATTTACTATTATTCAGAACTGATATAAAATGTCCCAAAAAAGATTAAAAAAAAAAAACAACAAAAAACAAAACAAAAAAAAAAAAAAACAAAAAAAACAAACATAAAACAAATCTGCTTGCTGTTGGCCTTAATTTTGTCATTACATGGTGATGATATCACCACGCAGCCCGTACTGGGAAAGCACCAAAACAAAGGAAACTACAAAAATGAAAGTGAGAGATTCAACCAGCCCCGTCCTCGTGGATGTGAGCATTTGGACTCATTTTGGTGTTTACTGAATGCCCGGGAAGATGCAGTGTGTGCAAAAAAAAAAAAAAAAAAAAAAAAAAAAAAAAGTAAGTTCAAGTCTGCAATAATTCTTAAGAAAAATAGCTTCAACGTAATAAAAGCCTTTAAATCATTTGCACTTATAATTTGGATTTCATCATTTCAATTATTTTGTCCAGAGAAGTTTTTAAGTTTAAATTTCAGCTCATTGAAGCACTTTAAACACTTTTTCAGTAAGTTCTTGTACAATTCTGCTTCAAATAAAGAACTTTATGTTTACTGGATTGTTAATCATTCATTAATCATTCCAGTCAACAAGTAAATATTACCTTTATGGATAGTGATTTAAAAAAACCCGGGGGAATGTGGGGTGTGTGGAGGGGGGTTGAATCTGTGAACCTGTTAAATGCAATGTGGTTGAAAATTTGGGTGCACTGAATTTTTGTGCTTGTGCACCTAAGAAGAAAAGCTAGCACCAGTGCAAAATGTTAATCTAGAGTCCTGAAAAGGTTACATTTCTATTCAACAAGATATGAGAAAAATATGCATACTATGTACTGTAATAATCACTTTCAGACAGAAAATAGGGCAAAAGCTGAGATCTGGAACCAGCCTAGAAAACAGCAATTAGTCAGATCTTCAGAAATAAACTTTACTGGAAGCTGAGACTAGTGGGAAATTAGGGGAAGAGGGAATAATCCCACTGGGATTTGTAAAAATAAAGTAAAAATAAATAAATGAATATGGAATCTGGCTACATATAAATCAGCGAAATACAGGCTGACTGGAATGGCTATTACAGGCTAGAACAAAAAAACATCTTTATAAAACAATCAAGATGGTTAAACAAAGACTTTTTATAGATTAACAAATCAAGTGGTAGCACTTGACACATCAATCTGACTATTTGATCACATGAGAGATGACAAATGAAAACAAACCAAGTAAAAAGTGTATTTAAAAATATTCCACTGAGCTGAAAAGACAAATTTTTTAGTGGTTTGCACAACAGCAGTGTTTTATTTAAAGAAATAAACCATTTTTTTTACTCTTATTTCACTGATTTATCTGAGGGAGAAGGATTTGGTGTTGTCATTTAATCCCCCACGAGCAACGCAGTCTAATCTCTGAGTGCAAACTACGTGCTGTGCTCAGTGGTAGCTACTTAACTAATTAATTAGATCCATTATTAGCTTAGTGAGGTGAAATGACCTGCTTTTGTCTCCACTGATCAATGCCTGACTGAAATTTGTCTGGAGCTGGAGCCTCTGGCCCAAGGGAAAGGATAGCTACAACTAGTCAAAACTGATTATGACAACAGTCTACCAGAGGTCTTTACAATGAAGCCACTGATGCAACTAGAAGAGGAAATGAAGCTTTTATGAACAGGTTCTTCTACTTCTACTGGCAACTAAACATTTTATGAAAACACATAGTTGGTCATGAGAACATCTAATAAAGGCTGCAGAAACCGCTTGGTGGCAATATGGGGTTTTAAAGGGGAACAAACAACTCTAAATGGCTTCATAATAATGCAATATATTCATATTTATGTACCAGTATTCTTTTGATGCATTTATTTTCTGCTTACATAACTACACAAATCTCCCAAAGGGCTTATTACAGCTTCGGGTGTCCTCAAACTGAAACACATCAAAAGAGCAATGAAATTACCATTAAAATCAATTATTCAATTCCAACCCTCTGTTAACTCAGACAAGGAGCAGCATTAATCCAGACTTAAAAACACAGATAGCTGCCTGTTTAAACCACACAGGAAAGAGTGTGTCATAATTCTGTGCTTGCCATAATCTTCTTCTATCTCTCCCAAAGGGATAGAAGAGCCTTAATAAAAAGGCAGTGAATCTTCCATGTTATTATCCTGGACAGCCACTGGGGTGAGGATATCCATTTTGCCTTCTTACTTATTTAACAGCATGTTATCCCTCTGGCTTTTACACCCCCACAAGCAGAAAAACTCAAACACACAGTGCTTACTTTATCGGAACAAGGAAACTCTTGAATTTTAAAAGCAAATGTTATCCGGCTTGGTCTTAATGATAATCATTTAGAGATGCATAAACTAAGGCTGATAAAATGTTACAATTACTACATGTTTAGAAATAAAGGCATAATTTTGTGTGAAATCTACAAAAAAAAAAAAAAAAAAAAAATGCATTCTTACAATTGCAATTCAATGAAAAAATACATTCAAATATAATAAAGATTCAAAATGTTGATTCAGATTATTTACTGCCTTTTTAATTGAAAAGACAAACTGTACTTTTAAAATAAAGATTTTCCCACTTGTACCTGTTTTAGTACTATTTCCCCCCCCCCATAATACTCTAAATGTTGAGAGGGAGTGGTAGGTCTGAACTGCAGGCAGACTAATTTCAATCACAGAGCTTTGCAGTTATAGAAACGGCAAAGTTTTTCTCTGGGGGAAAAAACAAAACAAAAAACAAAAAACAAAAAAAAAAAAAAAAAAAAAAAAAAAAACAAAAAAAAAAACCTTCCGGTTGGCGGTCTCTTTATAGAGTTTTACTGTTGCTTCTGAACTGGACCATTTAAGCGAAACAACGAGTTCACACTCTCTATACGTGTTAGCGCTTCCACCTGAGAACTTGCTGCGGTATAAAACTAAACTTGTGTATGATGGTTACAGCTTGCCGAACTTGTATTTTGACCGGCCGGACTGACCTGCCCCATTCCTTCGATGGAGTTACTGGATGCCGAGAAATCACAATTTTTCAAATATTTTGCCTGTGGACATGTGAAAGGTTTATTATACCAGGATATGAGCCCCATCAATCCTGTGGGTTTCATTAAAGCTCACGTCAAGCCTGGGCAGAGAACAGACCCACTGCATGATCGTGGATAGTCAAACTGCACCAAGGTAAGTCAAATATTTTGTATATTTTGTCCAATTTGATTATGAAATATATTCCAAATAAAGTGTTTTTAGTATTTATTTAGCTGTAGGCTATTCAGGCAATTTATAGTCTATAGAATTTTATAATTTGCTATAAATTTGAGTATCTTTGTAATAAGGTGCAGGTGTATGTACAGTGGTAGGCTTGTATAAATTGACCAGAAAAACAAGCCAATTCTTTCTATAAAGTAATATATCAATGATACTTTAATTGCAAAATTTCTATGGAATAGCAGATCAATTGATTATTGTTTAAGTCTTATTGAAATCATGAGTGCTTTATTTAGAATAAGGAAACAGAAAAACCCAAGTTTTGGACAAGAGTGGGACTAAAGTTTGTACAGCTTCCTACTCATTTTCAAATGTTTCATTTTGTTATCTTGTTATATATTTTTTTTACATGTTTGACAAACTTAAACTACTACTATTTAGTGTTTTAATAAAAAAGGTATACATTTTGCAGCCTGATGTGGCTACTTTTGGGCTGATAAATTTTACCCCTTGACCTCCTAAGGGGAGCACTTTTGATCCCATTTCCTCTCATTTAATCCCAATGGTAGGCCATAAAGAGCAAAATGTTCTTTAAAGTCAAAAAGTATCAGCTTCTCTATCTAACCCAAAATAATCTAATAATGATCATAATAATAATAATAATAATAATAATGATCTTTACCCACCGCTGCTCAGCAGAATAAAAGATTATCCTTTTTCAACAACTGACATAGCTCTTTTAGGTATACCTACAGCCAACCTCTCAATTTCACAACTTAGCTAGAATTACTTCTGAAGAGGCCAAGCAACAGCAGCGTGCTGGACATATCACCTCCAGCATCATGCATCATGTGGGACATGCCAGCAACCCAGTTGTCATCCTGCAAAGTGCTTCCATTACGGTTGTGTCAGCATATCTAGAAAACCTAGGAGTTGAGTGGTTTAGCAAAAAAAACAAAAAACGTGGTGCCTCTATGTTGAAAATTCATTTCACAAAAAAATGAAAGCTGCTTCTGAAACGTATCTTTTATTTCAAAGTTTATTTCATTCATTTTTCTTTCAAGGTCTGCTGTTGACCGTCTCAGATTGTAAATTTCTTCATGTTCAGCATCACACTGTGTACATCTATCCACCGATTCATCAACCATAGCAGTTTGTGTTGTAGTCTCTGTGTTGTTTTCATCTCATTCAAAACTTTTTCTTCTTTTAACCATCTGCAAGAATCAATTTCGCTGACTGAACACTGTCTCGTGTTGGAGGGTGTGGGACATCAAAGATGGTTGGCATATAGTCAGGGTCTACAGGATCATCCGATTTTGAACCTGTAAGAAAATAAAAAAACAACCAGCAAATCATAGATTATGGATGTTGGTAAAATACTAACGCTGCACAGGTAAAAAGGAACTCCCTGCTACATAACTGGGCAGTTGGAAGGGCAAAAATTTAAGTATAGATACTTGTCTGTAAATTAAATTTCAATCTATTGTATTTTTAGGCTTGCCAGCTGTGATAAAGATGACAAGCGATGTTTAATCTCCAATTGTGGCACTTTAATAAAATCTAACAACCTAAAGCAAACTAAAAAGGAAAGCCTGATGCCAAATACATTAAGATAAAGAGACACTGATATTCAAATAATGATCTTGACTTTGTTTTCATATAAAAGACAGTAGCCAAAAATAATATGTAAATATTTCAGTCTTGGAAAAACAGGGAAACATCATAAATTGAGGTCTAACTTTAACCCCCCCCTCAAAGAGAAAAAAAAAAACAAAAAACTCAGTGATCATTCATAAATATTGCGTGTCTGTGATATGTTTATGTTGAAGCTGGATCAAAGAAGCAACTCCGTATAATGATTACATGTGCATTTATTAATAAATCGAGAAGTGCAGCACTTACCTGAGATAAAGTATCCATTAAATCTGTATAAATGGTTCTTCGAGACAAATTCTCCAGATGTTTCTGATCCAAGAATCACGTCGTTTTGGGGTCATGAGTTGGAATCTTGTAGAACCACACAACTGACAGGCATTTTGCTTTTTTTAATACAATTGTTATCATTACTTTGCCTAGAGCGCACTGTCGCCGATGAGTTGTTTTGCCACACAAAAAACAAAAAAAACGGTGGCTCGCATTTGCTCACCAGAAGTACGTCATTGTGATTTTGTCTATTCTCACTGTAGTTTGGTTTCTGCGACCTCTTTTGAGGGCCCAGTCTCTTGTTATTCTTACTTAAAGTTATTTTTCTAGAAAAATAAACCCCTTTTAAGGACTTCACCTTGTGTTCCATTGTACTTGACTTTTTTTTTTTTTCTCTCCAAACACAGAGAAATCGGTTTTAAACCCGACCGGCCCAGATAAGTGATTAGTAACGTGTGAGAAACTAAAAATCCGATCAGTGAAGGCACCATACTTCAGCACTACCACGTCCCACTGACAACACTCTTCGATGTGGACGTTGTTACAATGTTCAGGATCAGTTCACGTGCTTAAAACGAAGTCAGCTGAAGCACAAAGGTGTAAGAAGCTTCCAGAATACAAATTGTATTTTCTGAGGATGTCCATCAGCTGTTCTTTTAGGCTGCTACAGCAGGAACTCAGAAGTCAGCAGACAACAGGAAGCTGAACGTATTAGTACAGAGCAAAGCTGCTGTTTTTTCCTTTTTGAAGCCAATTCTGTCAGACATGCTGGGTTAGGAAATGTAGGCAATCTTTGGGAAATCTCACAGTTAAGGTAAGGGTCTACTTATAGAACAAATCAAACTAACTGTGCTAACTGCAAATATTATAGACAGTTTAAATGTGAACCCTGTAATCTTTTTATCTGTGTTTTGAAATGAAAGTAAAATCATGTTCAACTGCAGGGCTGTGTAACACCAACTGCTCTCTGTCCCACACTGAAAAACCATTGCCTCCCTTTCCATTATGGTCAGATAGTAGCCAAACACATTAGAAAGGCTTCTATACAGTTACAATAAATGAAAGCTTTAAAAAGCTAACACTTCGCAAATTAGTTTTGTTTTTGTGTTTTCTTTAATTGCAATATGGACACCCTATTTTATGAAAATTATGTTTTCAGGTATGCAAAAAAGCAAAGAAAGGAGATATGTAGTAATTACTTGAAGTTGGGTTCTATTTATACATATTGATACCACTATCCCATAACGGTGGTATAAATACATATCCCAAAAATAATAATTCTGTTTTTTGTAGATTTTTAGTGATACAGGCAAGACAGCTCTGTAACCTTGATCAATTTGTGAAATCATTTTATTTTAAAAATAATATTTCAAATATTTTACTACAAAAAAAAAAAAGTAACATTTTCAGTTTATTCGGAAAGTAAAAAAAATAAAACCAAGCTGCATTTATAGTTCTTGAAAGCATATCAGAAGTGGTTAAAAATTAGTATCAGCAGGTCAGAACTTTTGAAAATCACTGATCAGGAGTCATCAATAAAATCTCTGATCTTTTAATAAAAAGCCAGATCCCTCTTCAGTCTTCTTAATCCAGCTGATGTGCTGTCCAGGATTTCGAAAATGATCTAAAAATAGTTTTCTGAATTGGCCCTGAGAAGGCAGCTGCATGTCTGGTTTTTGTTTACATGTGCCATTTGTCTTTGGCTGGTAGAGCTATGACTTCTTGCTCTGGATGCAGAGATGGAATCTGTTTACTGGAAACGGTTTTCTGAAGGGATTCTGAAGCCATGCTTTGTAAATCCATTAGAGTCTGGATCACTGTCGACTAAAATTCAGTTCTGACTCAAGACCTGAAGATTACAACCTCTGTTTTCGTTTTTAATCTTGTCTCTGTCAAATATTTTTCAATTTAGTAATCTGTAATTTTATTGAGCATCAGGAAATTTGGTAAATTTACAATCAGAAATTGTTAAATATTTCCCCCTGCTTCCCCTACTTCAGAAGTAAAACTATTTTAAATCTGTGTGTTTGGTTTGTCTTTATGTTTTATATTTGATTATAATTATTTTTAAAACTAGGTTTAATGATCATGTCAGAGTTAAGAGGAGACATTTGAGACTAGCCTGGAATGTTTTCCCTATAAATAGATTAAAAAAGTTATTCTCAGAGATTGCCGTGTCGCTCCTGCCAGCAGCATGAATATTCTAAATTTGTGACCGACTCTCTTGTTTCCCTCCAGCTTCTGCTTCTTCCTGTTATGGGGGAGTATTCCTTTCCGTTGTCGTTCCATGCATGTTCAGTGTGAGGAATTGCTGCAAAGCCAACGACAACGCAAGCGACAGTCGACTGTTGCTATATCCTCATCCAGGAGTGAATGCTGCAAATTCAGTGACTCGATGCAATCTTCTGGATTTCCTTAGAAAAGTTTTAACCAATCTGAATAATAAACTGAACTCGACTTCACTGTTTAAAAAAACAAGGCTCGAATGTTGGAATGTTACTGAATTTGAATCTGCATCCGTCTGTATGTTTGGATTGACTATATGCACATAAATTGGATGGGTTTTTATGAAAGGAATGTTCTTTCAAGACACTTACAAATGTGTGCTAAATAAATTAGAAACTTCACATAAAAAAGTTGCTCCAATCTCTGACTTGCAAACAATACAGACAAAGCATATAACTATAATATTACGTCTTTTCATCAATGTCATGTCAGAAATCAATTCACTGTAGTCTCGGTGTGAATCTCTTGCTTTGCTATATAATCTCATGTTTTCTGAGGAAGACCATTAAAAAAAATAAATAAATTATATATATATATATATATATATATATATATATATATATATATATATATATATATATATATATATATATATATATATATATATATAAAAACAGCTGAGCCTCTTTGGTTGTTTTTCTTAGACATGGATCATCTGCTTACAATATGCATAAGATATAATTTTACATAAGAACATAACATTGCCTGTCAGCCGCTCTTCCATCTTTTTGAAATCTTCCTTCCTTCCTTCCTTCCTTTCTTTCTGCCAGTGTGCAGACTGTGTCTGATTACCATCTTTTCATAATTTTCTTACATTTATAACCTCTTCATCTTGTCTCAAATGTTGCTGCACAGCTCTTACAAGGAATACAGAGCTGACTCTAAAAAATGGGGA
The DNA here is from genome assembly GCA_014839685.1 of Anableps anableps. Lineage (NCBI taxonomy): Eukaryota > Metazoa > Chordata > Actinopteri > Cyprinodontiformes > Anablepidae > Anableps > Anableps anableps. The sequence continues at coordinate 21,334,866 of CM026080.1, read as the reverse complement.
GCCCTGATCAGTGAGGTTTACTGATAACTCATAGTATGTTTTCATAAATCTTTTGTTGTTTCCACATTTAAGGTGTTTGATTTAAAAAAAAAATATTAATAAATAAAAAAAAATAAAATAAATAAAAATGGGGGAGGGTGGGGCACTGAAATTTGTGAAAATGGACACAAATTTCCAAATGGTACTTTCTTTTCTCAGCATCACAATCTAAATATTTAGCTTGACTTTTGTTATCAGTAACAAACACAATCTGTGCAAAATCAATGTGACCCCTGAGCGGTCTCAGTCCACATACTGTACACTACTGTGAACAAATTTTTTTTTATCCTCTCAGAGCTCTGTGATTTTGCTGTTTTTTGGTTTACCTTAAGTTTCCAAACAAATTTTACATATCAAACAAGATAAATGTTGGCATCAACACAGAGTTTTAAAATAATTTTTTTTTTTATGAAGAGAAAAAGCTCTAAACCAGTGGTCTCAAACTGCATTCCTCGAGGGCCAGAGTCCTGCAACTTTTAGATGTGTCCCTTGTCCTACACACTTTAATTACATGGTGAAACTGACTCACAAGCATGCAGTCAAGCTCCACAGAGCTCTGCTAATGAGTTCATATTGGAGCCAGGTGAGCTGAAGCAGAGAGAAATCTAAAAGTTGCAGGACTCTGGCCCTCAAGGAATGCAGTTTGAGACCACTGCTCTAAACTAAATTGACCTGACCCTATGTGGAAATAAACTGCCCACCAAACCTAATAAGTACTTAAACCACCTTTGATGGCAAGAGCTTCCATAAAGCTACCATTACATTTCTGATAAGAGTTGTTGGATATGAAACATTCAAGAGCAACTAAAAAGCAAGAGCAGTTTTTTTTTTTTTTTTTTTTTTTTTTACTGCATAAACATTGACATTTATTTCCATGCTGTCAATATGACTAAAACTTTGCTTTAGAAATTTGTTTGGTTTCTTTCCACAAATATATTTTTAAATGACAGGAGAGCATTTTATTTGACTTTTATGTTTAAACTTAGGTCCTGCCCGAAGTGGAGGAGTTTAAGTATCTCAGGGTGTTGTTCATGAATGAGGGAAAAATGAAGCAGGAGATTGATAGAAGGATTAGTGCTGCATCTATAGTGATGCGAGCGCTGTACCAGTCTGTCGTGGTGAGGAGAGTTGAGCTGAAAGGCGAGACTCTCGACCAGCTGATCTATGTTCCTACCCTTATTTGCGGTCACGAGCTTTTCCCCTTCATAGTGACTGAAAAAACAAGTTCGTGCATACAAGCAGCCGAAATGAGTTTCCTTGCTAGGATGTCCGGGCTCTCCCTTACAGAAAAAGTGAGACGTTCGGTCATCCAGGACGGACTCAGAGTAGAGCCGCTGCTCCTCCACATCGAAAGGAGCCAGTTGAGGTGGCTCAGCAGCTGGTTAGGATGCCTCCTGGACACCTCCATGGTGAGGTGCAACAGGCATGTCCCACCAGGAGGAGAGCCAGGATAGCCTGGAGGGGCTATGTTTCTCGGCTGGTCTGGGAACGCTAGGGGATTCCCCAGGAGGAGCTGGCCCAAGTGGTTGGGGAGAGGGAAGTCTGAGCCTCTCTGCTTAGGCCGCTGCCTCCATGACCCAATCCTGAAGTAAGCGGAGGATAATGGATGGATGGATGTTTAAAAAAGTAAATCCTGATGGAGCGGTTCTGTGTTTTTACCGTTTTCATACTTGATTGAGATTATTTTTCTAAAGTAAAAACAAAAAGACTAATTAATTTAATCTAATACTTTGCTGTCAGGCTGCTAATTGGATCAGTACTGACTTTTCTTCCAAATAATTGTAAGCCATAAACTATGGAGAACATGAACTTGTATGCTGAAAGCACGGACTGAAATTTCCGGATAAAACTTACAAAATGCCATAACTCACCCACACAATTGTCGCAGAGGCTGCAGTGGGAGGCACGTGGTGGTCTGAAGATTTTGCACGTGAAGCAATACTTCAACTTGACTGTCTGACCGTTGATGACAACCTCTTTGGTCCTGGGAGGAGGCCTGTAGCCTGTGCTGCCGTTAGCCACATCTGAGCAAGAGACAAGAAAGAGGAAACCAAAAAAAGACATAAGAATCCATGCAGAGCTCCCATATGTCATTAAGTGCATGAGGCTTTAATGTGTGCAATGAAGATTTGAGTGGGACACAAGTAACGCCTAATTATCTTCAGTACATATGATAACATTAACATAATTTCACTAAAGGGTGGTCTTGGGAAAGAACCAAAAGGCACTGGAAACATTTAATCTCAAAGCGGTGATGGAAACCCAGTGGGGTCCCCTAGAAGTGCCTGAGGAGTGAGTCGGGGATCTCTGTTAAGGCTGTTTTGATGGATGACTTCTCCATTACAGCTTTTTTTTACTGAAGGAATTACACAGATTCCCTCTGTTTAAAACATGCAAGGCTGGTTCAGGTAATATTAACATCAATTAGAAACATAATAGGCACTTCACTCTATAACCCCTAAACTAAGATGCTTTCAATGGTTTTAGGAGGAGTAAGAAAGCAGTGATGAGAGGCTAAACCATAAGGATGAGAGCGATGATACTAATTTTTTATGAGATAAAAAGTAGAGCATGTATCTTACCACTGTTGTGCCTCCTCAGAGGACACTTACATGGAGAGAGAAAGAAATAGAGTGTGTAGGAAGATCATTTTGAGATCACCATGAAGTCTGTGTCTTCAGAGCAGTGTGTGTGTGTGTGTGTGTGTGTGTGTGTGTGTGTGTGTGTGTTAGTGGGGGGTTTAGGGACTGCAAAGCTTATGTGGGTGTTTGACATTTCTAAAAGAGAGCAATGGAAATGCAGCTTCTATTGAATGTGCCCCTATTGTGATCAATGCCTACAGCATGCTCTGCTCTCTTCTCCACTCGGATCGCCTGCCCTTGGGGTGATGAGGGGGACAATAATGATAAAGTTGAGAGCAATTTGGAGGGCGATCTGCTTTCACAGCCCCTACCAGGAGATATGATCATGTTTATGTTATATCAATGTAAAAGCTATAGTTCAGAAAAATAAAAGATCCAATATCTTACAGAAATATTAATTCCCCTTGAAGTCACTCACATTTTGTCCCATCACAACCACAAACCTCAACGCCTTTTACTGGCATTTTATGAGCTAGACCAACACAAAGTGGACTATAAATTCTTGAATGGATTTTGTTTGACAATCCGCTCCAGGCTGTAGTTATGAATCTATGTAATAGAGTTTCACTTTCTAAATGAGCAACAAAGAATATTGAAGCTTTTAACAATCTTCAGTGTTTTTGGCTGTACCAATATATACAATGAGAACAAAGCCACAAGTTTCTGTGAGTTTTATCGCTTCAACAGGTAAATGACCATAACAGGTAATTTATACACAGTATTATGTATTGCACTCTTGTTTTCAAATGAAAAGGAATCAAAGGATTAAACATTTAACACGCATAATGTGATTTTGAGTGGTGTGACTTCAGAACCAGGAACAGGGGGGAGGAAAAACTCACTTTAACATAGAATAAATGAGTGAGGTTTTGATATTACATTATTAGAACTAGAATGATTAACAAAGATTATTTTAGTAGACTTATGTGTTTTAACATTAAACATCAACAACAAGAACTGGCAATTTGTTGGGCTAGGGCAAAAGGAAACAAAACAAAAAGCAAAAGGACTGGCTTCATATTAGTGGAGCAATCAGAGTAAAGAAATTCTCATCTTTAGCAATTTAAGCCTGAATATAAGGTGCAATATTGATTGAGGAGAAATGTGCTGATAAAGTATAAAGCTCAAGATTAAATAGCACAACACCACCTGATAGCCTAATAGAATAAATAGTCTGTACACGATACTGCTTACAAGATTAAATTATCTAATTTCTACCAATCTACTGCACGAACCTTACTCTTGTGCACCTTCGGCAGACCATCCACATTGACTACACTGAATCACAGATGCCTGCAGTGAAGTAGTGTGAAAGCGGGGGTGTCAAAGTAGCTTTTCTGCTCAACAAAGCCATTTGTACACTTAGCTATCCTGGCAGCCATAGTTCAGCTTTACATCAGTGTCTAGAGGGAGATTCCCTAGAGAGACAGGCCAGGTCTAAGAGCTTGAAGATAAAAAAACAACAGGGCCAAGGTACAATGGGGAGTGATGCAACAGCAATTACATATGCACACTCATGGTATACCCACTCACAAGCACAAACATCAGCTGGGGGGGTAATCAATGGGGGGTGGGTCACATCTCATAGGACTCGGATGCAACCTCAGATAAACAAGACACATAATTGAAATTTTAATTATTATTATTAAATTATTTAACAAACACCAAGATAAAATCCTGGTGCTGCTTTAAAAGACTAAGTTCACTCAATAATTTAGCAGGTTTAAACACCCTCTCAGCAGCCTCAACTTGAAGCTACTGTCTTCTGTCTCACTTTACTCGTCTCACATTGTCAGGGAATTTGGACCAGTTTTATCAACAAGAGTATAATTAATTGTGGCTTTAAGTAATTAAATTACATCACACATGTTGAGATCTTATAACACACAGAAGTCTGGACTTTGAGTGAGCAAATGTGATACCTTGATTCTTTTCATCCATTCTAAAGTAAATACACTGCACTGGGAATTTCAAGGTAGCTACAACACTGCTTTCCTACTACCATAGTTAAATTCACTATTCTACAAATGCACCACACAAATTTCAGATTTAAAAAAAATTATGCTATTCTCAAATTTGTCATTTGTTTTGAGACTCCCAACTGGATCCAAATATCTAAACTTCTTCATACAGGATCGTTATTCTTCTGAGCTCAAAGATTTTACAATACCATTACAGATGTGTCTCTTGCCCATATTGGTTATATTTGTGACTCCACAAACTGCCTAAAATCCTACCTGCCTATTTTAATCAACTCTGCTCACACTAAGATTTCCCGTTACACCCAGGAAAGGTGTTTCTTATTCAGCTGGAGGTGTGTGCTAATAATAAAACCTGAGCAGTTGAGAGAAAAAAGATCAAGTTCTGGTGAACAGTTGCCACAGTGCAAAGCTTGTGGGATGCCATTTCAATTCATTGTTTTTCTATGAGGATTCCTGATTACTGTTTGCTGAGCTAATTAGATTTTTCTGTGCTGCGCTGATGTATCCACACTGCATGCAAAAAGGTAGCATTTATAAGAGCTCCAGAAAAAGCTAAACAGTGCACTCTTTTCGAGGCTGATTATTCATGTATGATAAAACAAAAAGCTTATGCTTTTACAGATTTTGAATGTAGAAAATCATCAACCATTTCTTTTCAGCCTAACCAGTGAACTTCTTTAAACAATGCACTGCCTGGCTTAGTGTCTTCTGGTTTACATGGTCTCAAGGGAGGAAAGGCCTTAGCTGAGACCATGAAGCCTCACTTCAGTCATGTGACCAGAGGGAAGGGAAGGGGCATTTTGCTTTGAAAAGGATGCCGCTGAAGGCGGCTTCATACGGAACATCTAACTGGATAAAAACAAAGATTGGAAAAGCCCCACCTAACATGTATGATGTTTTCTGCAGGTAGACTCTATGTTTCAGCTTAAATAAATTGAGATGCATTTTGCATTAAGATAAAATTTCTGATTTAGCGCATATTTGCTGTTCAGCATTTCCTTTCAGTCCCGACCAGTTCAGTTTCTCTAACAAGCTTTTACTTAAACAGCTCCACAGTGACAGCTCTATTCCTGTGCATCCCTCCGCTGCTTACCCCAGCAGCAGCTTTGTCACCCACAATATTTCTTTTTCAGTCCAGCTTTTTCATGTTCCTGTCACTGCAAATCCAACAATACAGAAAAGGAAGAGAGAAAAAGAAAACAGCCTTTTCTTTTTCATGCAATTTCAAAACTGTAAAATGGCTGACAAAGCATGTCAGCAATCCTTTAAACTTGTATTAATGTATCTGCATCTGTGTATGTAAAATAATTGTGTTTGATGATGAAGCTTCATCTCAGTCAAGAAGTCTCAAATGAGGTTTTGGATTGAAAATTACATTTTTCACATGGAGAATAAAACACCGCCCTTCAAATACTACAAAGTATCCAACATTAGGTTTCAAAATGCTCACAACACAAATCTCACAACAGTGTTGCATACATAGTGGCCCTGTCCCACCAAGAGGCATCAAGACCCCTGATAATGGTAAACTGTTATTGAAGGAAGCTTTAATTCACAACTTTGATTTATCATAAAATTCCCTCATTATACTCTAATTTTTAAGGTTTAATGATTGATATGAAATTCTCAGGGTATTGATTATAACACTTATATCAATGTAAATATTTAGTTTTTTATATGACCTACACAAAAATGTAAAGAATGAAATATATAAAGGTTTTCAACCAAGATGACAGTGTGCTGCATGGTAAAGTCACAGAACAGCATCATCTCCATGTTTATTTCTGTTTAGTAGGCATCACTTTTTAGCAGTTGACTACGACTTTAAAGTAGTTTCTGTTCAAGTGTAGTGATTTTATATTAGGCATCAATAACCCAAAAATATAGAAGCCTTAATCTTCTACATGCACATCTTAGAATTATAATTTAGACACAAGCTGTAAAGGGAAACTCTGAGGTCGACATCGCTTTTCTGACACTGAGCAGGCGGAAGAAGGACAGGGATCACAGTAGTGGTGGAAAGATCAACATAAAATATTAATCATGATTGGACAGGCATTAAACAGGTCAGACTACTGTTCAATAAAACACCATGTAAATTACAACATGCCCAGTTACTGTGAGGCTCTTGCGATCTCATTATAACGTCAATGACTTATTCTGGCTGAAATATTTGACCAATTTATTGTCCAGGGCTAGAGGAAAAGAATAGGACATAATCGGAGTTATATTTTGATCAGTCACCATACAAGAGCTAATTTAATATAAATAATGATGTAATGCAAATTGTAGCATGCATGCTTTATTAAACTGTTCACCTTGACTATTTATATTTTTAAAAAACTATACTTTAAGATCAGTGAAGTTTGTGTTCAGCACATTTGTTACATGATAATTTCAGCAACATTTTCAGAAATGCATCATTCTGTGGATAATGAAGACATTTGAGTTTCCATTTATGTATTAAATGACTGAAATCAATATTTCCTTGACATTTTAACTCACTAAGATTTTCTCGTAAATACAATTATTGAAAAAAGGCCGTCTTTGATATATTGTCCTTACATAGAAATGGCCCACAGTCATCCACCTCTCTGGATCTGTGCTGTGGTCTCAAAAACCCAGCCAGAGCAAAATCAAGATTTAGACCAACAAGGTTTTTAAATCCAACAAGCTTCTTTACACAGTCTCATAAAACTGGCTCTGCTCTTTGAAAAAAAAGTCCAGCTGGTTGCTCTGTTTTCAAAGGATATGTATTCAAGTTTGGCATCTGAAACTAATTTCTTACAAGGACACCAGAAAAGGAAGCAAAACAAAAGGCATCACTTAACAGTTTTAATGGGACAAAACAAGCTTTTAAAACCCCTCACTTTTCTACCACCTTAATGATCTGTAAACACATCCATTTTTTTCTGCATCAATTTATTCTTAATCATTTTTTGAATTAGAAGTGTTATTAAAATCTTGGCTTGTTCTTCTATACCAGTAATTTCCTCCGGCAAATCAAATCCCACATGTAAAGATCTACTTTCTCTGATAGCAACAGAAAAAAAAAAAAAAAAAAAAAAAAAAAAAAAAAAAAAAAAAAAAAAAAAAAACCCCTATCTGTCCTGAAAATCAAAAGAAAGCTCCGACCATTTCAGGCGTAAAAAAAAAAACAAAAAAAAACAAAAAACAAACAAACAAAAAAAAAAAAAAAAAATGCGACTCGAACCAGCCCGTTCTCTGATTGCTGCTTCAGAGAGGATTTTGGATCTGGCATGTGGAAGTTGAAATCCCGCCAGCCAGTCTAGTTTCGACATTTGGGAAGCCAGACATGCATAGACATCAAATGCAGTCGGGCAATGAAAAATCCGCCTGGTTTGATTTTATTTCCTTTTTTTCCCCCCCTAAGAACTGAACAATATTTGCCACCCTTTTCAGCGTTTTTCCTGCGATCCCTAACAGGTGTATACATTTTTTTTTCTATTGCATTGGAGTTCAGTGACAAGACAGAATGGAGAATAAATGTATAAAAAAGAAATGACCGTACAATCACGTCCAATTGGATTTTCTGTGTGGTAAACTATATATTTAGCCATCAACTCTAACATGAAGCTGAGAGTGTTTGGCAGACAGCAGGGCTATCAAGTTTCCCTCCTGGGATATGGAATGTGAGAGACCTGGATGTCCTCGTACTGTTCACAGATGAGGTCCAATGCTGCTTAGTCAACAGATCGATAAGATGTGTGCTGAACCTGAGCTTTGTGGCACTTTGTTTTGAAAATATTGTCATCTATTTACAGTGCAGGGCTATTACAAAATGATATACCACTGGCCTATACATGACAAAATCTGCTTAATGCATTATTACTTAAGGTATAAAGACTGGCTGATGAGAATGGGAATCTGATTTTAAGATTAAAGATGTAAATGCATCAGCAGCCAAACACCTACACAGAATTAAATTTCCAATTGATATATGGCCAAAACATTTTTGTTCTGCAGATCCTCAACATTCAAGGCTTATTTTGGTATATTTGAAAGAAACCTGACCATGAATCCACACCAATACACCCAACCTGGTGAGAGTTTATGGGCTTTCCGAATGGCCAAACATGTGGTGAGCAGAGTTATGGGAAACCATTACAAATGTGTTTAAATGCTAAATAATATCTTACATCTGGAAATATTTAGGATTTTGTGTGCAAAATGAACATTACAACTCTGTGGATCATCTAACCAGGCATGCTGTAATGGCATCATGACATATCTGAACATCTAATGGGCAAATCTCTGGACACTAACAAAAAAGGCTTAACACCACTAGAAAAAGACAGATGTTTAAGGTTTTTTCTAACTGCTGAGGAATAATTGCTAATGAATGTCCCTATGAAGTTGTAATCAAAGTTACTTTAGTAACAATGGAACACAGGGAAGCAAAGTTGATAAAAAAAAAAAAAACAAACAAAAAAAACCCCCCACACACACCAACAAATAAGGCTGAAGAATGGAAAAGTCACTTAAGTTTATAGCGTAAAGTATTATGATAGTATTTTGTGGCTCTACTTTAGGCACCATGGCAATCAGCATATACTTGTAGCGGTTGGATACATTTTTATAGAAATCCTACAAATAAGAACGACTCTGCCAAAAAAGCAAGACATGATATTCAGTAACAAAAAACAAAAGTATCTAACACCTTCTAAATTAAATCTTGTTTAAGTTCAGTAACAAACAATCAGAAAAGGAACATTAAAATATTCAAACCACCAAAGACTTTCAGATTTATGTCAGCATTATATTTTGACTACTTTGTCATTCAAAAACAAAATCAAATAAATTTCAGCATAACATGGCACTTCTACTCGCTGCTGTCTCCACCCGCTGCTTCAGGTTTTCTGTACTCTAACTTTCCTCCAAAGGCTTTTCAGTCTTCTAATGAGATTAATTAAGCTAGCCCAGAGTTTGCTTAATGAGGGCCTAATGGCCTGAAGCACAGAAGTGGATGATGGCTGAGAAATAAGTTTCACATTCCAAACAAAGCTATAAAATTACAAAGAACACTTTAAGTCAGCTAAACTGGTAAGTTAAGCTGCAATAATCCATTTAGCTACTGGGCAGCAGGGCACATTCAGAGCCTTGAGACATATATGTCTCAAGAAAGCAACAAAGTACACTGGACAGAAGGGGATGCTAGTTTAATTGTCTCCAAACAGTCACTGACACTGAATATATGTTTTACAGAAATGACGTAGAGTCACCACCAGCTTGCAAAACATTTTAGCAAACCACAATAAGTCCAAAGAGAAGAAAATCAAAAGGGCGAATGGATTCTTGCTTTGCTGACAACAAATGGTGGCACTCTGGTTAACATACTGTGAAGGAACTTTCCAGCAGCTAATCATTCAAAGGATATATGTTTACTATGTTTGTCAGTCAAGAAACAACCTCTCATGATGTAATCCCTTTGTGCTTGACAGTTTTTTTTTTCCTTTTCCTGCCCCTCAAATCTGCTTGACATCACCTTAAGTCAACAACTGTTTGAGAAGAACCATCATAATCATCTGCTTCTGCCAGTTATTTAAAAAGCAGAATATTAATGAAAGAGTTTTTAAGTGCATTTTTAAAGTTATGTTTGGTTTTTTTGTTTAGTGTGACTAGTGCAAAAAATGTTCCTGATTTGCTCACTGCTTAGTCTTTTCCTGTAACATTTCACAAGATTGATCTTGAGATCATGCAGAGTCTTCTCATATACACTCTTTAGGTTTAGGTCTGTCCAAGGAAGAAGGATGATTTTGTGTCTGGTAAACCATTTCTGAGTAAGTTTGGCCATATGTTTATTATCCTGTTGTAAGACCCAGTGATAACCCAATTTCTGTCTACTTGAAGAGTCCACCATAATTTTCTTTAAAACCTTGAGGTATTTCTAAGGCTCTATCAGGTCATGCAATCCTACAAGGTTCCCAGGGCTTTAGGGAGAGATACAGGGCCACAGCATCAAAGAATTAACTGTTGGCATTAGATGCTTTTCCACCTACTCATTCTTTGTTTCACGCCTCAACCAAAACTGAACTTTTCCACAGTGTTTGTGGAAAAGCTCAATTTTAGTCTCATCTGTCCAAAGCACACAGTTATAGTTCAAGTCCCAGTGGTTTTTATCAAATTCATTTTTATGTTTGTGATGATTGAACAGAAAATACTTTTTCCTTGCATCACTCCCACACAGTTGGCATGTACATACCATTTAATGGTTGTTATGGACACTCGGTGACCCCCAAGATGCCCTTCTTTCCTGCAGTTCTCCCATAATGAGCTATGAAGATTTTTATTACTGCCCTTCCCTTCCTGCTTACTGTGCAAGGTGGTAAAATAAATATGGGCCCTCATCCAATCTAGTTTCCTGTGACTAAGTGATGGGCCTCTGTGTTATGTCACACTTCTATGACAAGAAAATAGAATAATGTTCCAAGAAATTAAGCTCAACTTAAAAAACACGTTTAAAAAAAAATATCTTAGAGTTAAATATATTTTAAAGGGTTTAATGTGGGAGTCATTGATTTCACAAGGGAGATTACTCCATCTTAAGAATTGTTTTCTATTATGGGACTTTCTCACACTGAATAAATGTACTCAATTAAGTGTTGAATTTCTCTAAAATTCTCAGAACTCCTTTTAAATTTTGTTAGTCCAGAAGAAGTGCTTCCTAATGCACCAGCAGATTTACTTGTAGCATCATAAATTAGACAAAGTATTTATCAAATGGCAATTTATGACCAAGTAATCCATCAAAAAGGGGTATTTGAAGAAGCTACACTGAAATGAATAAATAAGATCAGAGGCCATTTGTGCAGTTCAGTACCAATAATTCATCCCAGCAAAAACGAAGAGTACCTTTGAAGTCAATTGAAGCCCCTATTTCTTTGGTTGTGCAGATTTACTTAGGACACCTCATCCAGTTAATGTGTCAGGGAGGCAGTAAACACCCACACAAAAGCTGAATACAGCTACGCATGGACCATTTTCTCAGATAAGGGAGATGAGACGGATGAGCGCTGTGTAAACAGGACATACACAAAAGATCCCTGTAACATACAAAGTAGAATCACTAATACATTTGTGGCTTTGTGATGCTAAAACTAGGGTCATCTGAGAGGATATTCAGCCACAAAAAGCAAAAACACACAAGAGGGGCCCCAAAATGCTAATTTTTAATATAGAGTTTCTGTTCCTCTATACAAAATGAATGAAATGAAATCTCTTACCTATTTGCCTCTCCAAGTCTGCTGCCTCGTCAGGGGTGGCCCGAGGCAGGACGCCAGGGTCACTGAAGCTGGTTCTCAGTAGAGTCCCCAGTACAAACAAAAACAGAGCTCCTCCTATGACTGGGATGATAGGGGTCAGCTGAAGTGCCAGGAACGGACAACTGGTAGGTAAAATAAAAACAGATGATGAGGAAAGAGGAACAGCAAAGCTCATCAAGAAATGTAGAATTCTGACCGACTTAGAAACTTTGCTTAAGTTGAAAGCTTTAGGTTCCAGTACATTAAAGCTCCTTTTCTCCCCATTTCAACATTAGCACAAAAGACAAAACTGGGAGATAACTGAGCAAGGTGTTTAACTGAAGGAAACTAACATTCTTGCTTAATGGCTCAAGGAAAATAACCACAAAACAAAGCCTAACAAAGGCACACGAATAAGTCAGTTCCCATTCACTCTAATTCACTTTAACATAAGTTAATTAAATATCCAACAGTGTACATTGCCTGGCAAAAGCATAAACATCCCTTGAACTTTTTAACATTTTCTCACTTTACAAACACAAAGCATGTTTTTACAGCTTTGTGTGATAAACCAACACAAAGTAGTTCAAAACTGTAAACTTCAAGGAAAACATGGAAACATGGTTAAACGAGGCTGAATTTTTAATAAAATTAATCTCTACCCAACTCTTTCACAATTATGCACAACTCCATGTTCATCTATCACATAAAATCCCAACAATATACACTTAAGTCTATGGTTGTAACATGACAAATTATGAAAAAATTTAAAAGGACTATAAATGGTTTTATTACACACTGCAGCTGGTTAGGACACAAATCACAAGTGGCACAGGGGTGGCGCTTACCTCGCAGTGTCTTAACAGAACCAATTAGCTTTGGGTAGCCATGTTCCTGAAATATGGATGGACTACATAGTTTTTCTTTTTTCCATGTGTTTGACAGGTTTGCTCTAGTGGCTAATCCTTGCAGCTGAAATGCTTTGGAGGCTGTTGAAACTAAACCTGCCCACATCTCACATTTACCCTGTAACTCTCTCTTTTTATTTGTGAGGTTGTGGTCTTTTAGGTTAAATTGATGATTCCGTCTTTTCCCATATAATACAATATGGGTTTCTAATGGACACTGCAAAAAAAAAAAAAAAAAAAAAAAAAAAAAAAAAAAAAAAATCATGTTCTTCTTGGTAACATGTTAGAAGAACAGTAATTATTCTGATGAAACTGACAAAACCTTATTTAGGTTTCCCATGCTGACTGCTGCTGATTGCTGAAGACGGGCACGAGCACCCAAGGAATGAACTCTCTTAGTCCTGTGCCATCAAGTTCTGCAGAGGTCTATTGTTACTTACTGAACTATTTAAACTTGCAGCATGACACTGAATACAGAATTATTTCAACACTAAACTTAATCCTTAGGTCAAGCCAGTTAAATATGGCAGAGGTATAAACAGAATGAGTCATTTATGAATCACACCAGAATGTCAAGCTAAACAGCAAAATGTGTTTAAAGAAGTAAAGAAAAATGGATGATATATAATCCTAACATTGCTATGAGCATTGCCTGAGCTGTAAAAAGCTGAGTGGAAACATGAAGTCCAGCTGCTCTCTACAAATGGAGTGACACTGACCCAAGCAAAACGAAAAAAAAAAAAAAAAAAAAAAAAAAAAAAAAAAAAAAAAAAAAAAAATGTCTGGACATCAGCAGGGGGACGCAGGCAGGACAACACAGTTCAGCAAAAACATTTTTTCAGGTTAAAAAAAAAAAAAAAAAAAAAAAAAAAAAAAAAAAAAAAAAAAAAAAAAAAAAAAAAAACTAGGCCATTACATTTTTTTGTTGCTTTTTTTCCCTCAGTTATGGAGTGCCTTTGCCCCAGGAACCTCTACATCTGACTTGATGGTGTGGCATCAGGACTTTTTCAGTCAAGATACTGAAACCAGACATTGGTCCTTACTTTGAGATTCATGAGTGCCTTTCATCATAACTTCTGATAGAGAGGCTTAAAACATTAACATTTACAACCTACAGTAATCTGTGCAGGTTAAAAAAAAAAAAATAAAAAAATAAAAAATTGCCGTTTAATGTGATAACATGGCAAACTGTTGCTGTTAAAAGCGTAAAAAAGGTCAAAAACTCACTTTTCTTTCATTGGTCTGTCCTTCAGAACAAAAGCTTGAGCTGTATGTGTAAACAGACTTTTTCAAAGTTATTTTAAACAGATGTCAAAAGCAAAGATATCATCTGTAGTGAGTTATTGCACAACATTGTTTTTGTAAAAACAAAAGCTGCTGATCCACTGATCCCAAGTCTGGTTGACTCCATCATTAAGTTAGCCCTTGCATGTCTGTGTTACATCAGCTCAGGCCACAGCAGAAGAAAAGCGGAACATTGTGGGATGTTAGCACCTTTTTAGGTTGTTCAGAGGTTATCAACAGCAACGGAGCCAACAAAGCAGCTAAATAGGTTATTATATTTAAGAGATGAAGGCCCAGCTATGATATGCTCCCCTGTTTAAAAAGTAAAAGTTAGTTTCCTCATGTTTTAATCTGCTTGAAACCATTTGTTCACATGTAAGCATGTTGGCCGAAAAGTTACGCTCGGAATTCCTACAAAACATGACACAAATAAGGCGGATCGGACCAGAAGCAGGTGTGCGTTTCCAAAATGCATTTACGGGGCCTAAAAGTGCTGCTTTTGGGTTAACAAGTCTCTTTGGGACAGAAAGGGCCCATTCTGGTTTGAAACTGTCAACGTGAAGAGCAGGATTTACTTGTGAGTCAAGGTGGTTTAATTCTGTTCTTAAGTTTCAGAGATTCAACGGCTATACCACAGTTTGAAAGGTACTACAGGAATAGCCTGTTTGCACAGTTCCTCTGAGAACACTCCACCCAAGTGTCTGCACAGATAATGATGGAATCAGAATATCCAATAAATAACATGACTAAAAAACACCACCTCATTAAAAGGTAGGATCTGGACCTTACTTCATGTCATTTCTTTTAATTAGCCACCTGCTCTGAACGAGTCCATGTACTGCGGTCCATTTTGCAACATGGTATTACATATTAAAAGGGTGAAGAAACAAACTGCAACACTCTGTTCTGTGTAAACACCTGCTTAACGCAAAAGTACCTGTTGCAAAACAAAATTGCAGCTGTGAAGTCTTTCTGTATTTCTGTGGTTATAATTACTGTGGGTTCCTGCCGAACGAGGAGCTGGAGTTCAGTAGGTCAACAAAAATAAAAGCAGAAGAAAATTACCCCAAAAAAGTGGTTGGTGAAATACTGACGTTCTAAATTTACACTTGTTTTTAGTTATTGCCTTAAATACAAATTATTTGTTTTCATAAAATCCTACCCAAGTTATTTTCTAAGTTAACAAATTGAGCTGTCCAGAAATATTTCAGGTCACAAAAAGTAATGAACTACTTTTTATTTCATTAAAATCTTCCTCATCACCAGCATCTAAGTTTATCTTGATTTTGCATCTCTGACACCAACATTAAAAATATTCTGTCACAAATAAAATTGTCATACTTCATATAAGTTAATATCACAGACACTGGCAAGACATTTAACTCGCAAAAACTGCCAAGGAGAGTAATAAAATGTGCTGCTATCAGATTTGTTGATAGTTAGGGCATTGCTGAGAGAACTCTTGAAGAAACACTACAAATAGCTGCTTCTCCACTCCAATTTGCATATTTTTTAGAAGTGTAATTTATCACCACATAATCAACTCTCTAAACTGTCAGTATGAATTTATAGGTTTTAAGAACCCGTTTAGAGAATTTCACATTTATAATTTTAAATGGAATATGAGTGAAGGCTAAAATGTAAAGTTTTCCTACTGTCAGTACAAATCTGCGATTGCAGCACAATCAAAAAAAATACTATTTTGAAATTAATCACTACACATGGAAAGCTTTTTAAAGACCATATTTTCGCAAGAAATTTGTTGAATCTCACATTAAAACCTCAAAAATGAATGCTGCATACTTTGGGAGAATGAGCAAGAAGATGTGGATTTGAACCTCCTGTAAGGTAAAAACACCACCATAAAGTCCACTGGCAAACTGATTAAGATTAAAAAAATAAATAAATAAATGAATAAAATAAAAACTACAAGCGACTGCATCTGTCCTTTAAGAGCTACGTCTCAATGAGCCGGACCTCAGTAGCAGAATGAAAACGTGCAGCATACAGCGACATTTGAGACGGATTAAGCACCAAACCCACCTGGGAGAAAGGACAAATCCAGCAACCCCGTGCCTCCTGTAACTCTAAATCAACAGGTATGTTGAAGCGCTGCAGGTATACATAAACTTGCCCAGTTATGTCCCCTTGAAGGAAACGTCTCCAACAATGATCTTCATCCGTCGATGAACAGGAGCAGTAAAGCTATTTCAACAGCTCCTATTTCTTATAAGACTTCAAGAGAGCAGAAATGAACAAAGGCACATTGTCGTTTTTATTTGCTTACAACCAATTCGTATATTTAAAGACACTTTGGAGGCAACGTTGCCATAGAGACGGACAGCATGCAATGTCAGACATGGTAAGTTTCAAAAGGGTATATGGTTACCCTGGAAACAGCCACATCAGTGAGCTGAAGCCTCAGAGGAGCAAAATAAAAAAAAAAAAAAAAAAAAAAAAAAAAAAAAAGGAGCAGCAGACTTTCAATAAGACAGACTAATGAAATTTATTAAAGAACAAAACGTCTGAGTGAAAAAACACAAGGAGGCCATCCAATAATAAGGCCAAAACCAATGAACATAGGAGGAGCCTGGGGTAAAGACAGGACAAGCCTAAAAGCCGAGGAGCTGTCTTTAAGCCATGGTGATTAATTAGACTAAGTCAGGGTTGCAGTGTGAGCTGCATCTTTAATAATCACAGTCCCATCACCGATACATCAGGTGAGGAAGACATAATTACAGCTGCTACATCAGAAAATGGCTCTGTTTAACAAAGTTACCGTTAACTTCTGTTCAACATGCCATGCCTGTACAATTTAATGCTGGCATTATATAGAAATAAAAGCTGAAAAAAATCCAGGAATGTGACAGTTAAAAATGAATTTTTGGGATGATACACAAAAGGGCAAAGACAGCCCTATTTTGCCATTGGATAGTCACTGCATTGTTTTTGGAATGGCACGATTATAATACTATTGTTGATGTTGACAGGAAAAGGTCTAGGATATGCATTTTCTCTGGGGAAACTTCTAGTTATCCTTAGGGAATCATCAAGTCCCCATAACCTCATGAAGTACAGCCACATGTGTCTTGTGGTTGTCTCCATTCACCTTTAAGACAGGGTGACTTAATCTTCTGCCATATTACTACAGTTTGCTTTTTTGTGTTTTCTTGGGCTTTGGACTGTTTTCTTTTAAAACAAAAAAAGTAGAGCCTGATGTCAGCAACAATTTAAAACATTCTTAATCAGAAAGAAGGGCAGCAGTAAGTAGAGAAGTCTCATCAAGTCCCATTATTGGCGCCGTTATTGGTTGCAATGGATGTTCTTGAATTATTCTTACTCTCTTCAATGTGAAAGCAGAACACAGCTTTTGGAAATAACTTATCCACATAAATACTTTCAGCATTTTCTTGGATAATCATGTAAATCTGAAGTTAAATATTTGATAAGATATTAAAAATTAAATACAGACAGCTGGAAATGGGTCCTACCTACCAAGATACATGTGACACCTTAAAAATAATGACCGCACCGCTGACTTCATCGCTCCTTCAAACTTCCCACAATCCTGTGCTGCATGACTATCACCATCACATGACTGAACAAATAGCACATGACCAAGCTCTTCCCCTCCCCCTCCAGAAACAAACAGAAACTAGATGGAAATAAATATAGTTTGTTAATATCCGCCCAGTTTTATTTATCGGACCGATACCGATTTGTTAAGAATGACTACTATTGGCCAATACTGATGTTAGTGTCGATATATCCCTAAAATTTAACTGTTTGAAAATCTCAAGAGTTGAACTAAGGGTCCGCAGTCTACATTATACCCACCGGAGATGGCAGTTTACAGATGGTAATGATAACTTTGCTAAATCACTAATATAAACATGCTATAGGCAGCTGAAAATACCAAATCTCATTCATCATGTCTGTTTTGAAAAAGTAAACCCAGTTTTACACAGAACGCCATCTGAAACTGCTCATTGTACAAAACTAAAAAGAAATATGTGATCACTTTAAAAAAAAAAACCAAAAAAACAAAACAAAACAAACAAAAAAAAAAACAAAAAAAAACTAAATCGCTGCATCTTTGAGGTAGTGTCAAATGAGGAATAAACTTGTGCCTTTTTCCAAATTGTTCCATCTTGCTAAAGGAAAAAGCAATAAGCAAGGAAAATAGAGGTATTGTGGATGAAACTCGATTGCAAAAATGGACCAAGTTAAAACACAGTCAACTTTGGTAAATCTGAAGAGCAAAAGTAACACTTCACTAGAATCTCATAAGGTCACACTTATTTGCTTTCCACAGAGTTAACAGACTTATTGAATCTGCTTATAACGTAAACAATCAAGACTCATATCTAATGTCATCAAGCTTGTCAAGAGACAACTGGGAGTTAATCGCTGAGGACTTTCAACTAAGCTTTATTTAATCAAGTAAAACATGCCTTACTCTGCACTGTTCCCGGTCTGTCCTTACAATGTCCCCTGAGATAAACTGATCTTTTTTTCTTATGATAACGCTAAGAACAATGATCCACTGATCTGTAAAAAACAAAACATTTGTTTAGCAAAGTTAACTGTTACATCTGAATCTGCAGTCAGTCTTTTGGGTGATTAAATGATAAGTGTTGTCAACATTAACATTGGAACATAGGAGCTTGAACTATGTTAAATGCAGTGTTAAAATACCTCTCTGGCCTTTCAGGTTAAAGTCTCATTAATCACCTGCATCACATGGAAACAAAGGCTTTGTCTGCTTGGGCTTTCATAACATTTTGATTGTGTTTGATAGCAGACAAGGGCAGAATATGAACCTCCTCTGAGCCGTAGGCCGTTTCATTTGTCTGCAAAACAAGTGAACATGACAAGCTTTTACAAACAATTGCTTTTTCTTTTTTTACCCAGACTTCGACAGTCTCTACAGATTTTGGTCCAGATTTCAGACAGATGCCAATAGTGTACTGTGAAACATGTGTCACTCATGCTTTCCAGAGACCAACAAATTCTTGAGGTGTAACCATTGAGCCTGGGCCTTGCACTCAATCACCCCTGGAGCAGAGAGTGGATGAGGCTTGGAGGAGGGGGTTAACAAACAGAGTGAAAGTTGATTAAAGACTTGAAGCAAGTCGGGTCAAGAAATAACACAACACAAAATAAAAAGCAGATGCTCCAATGCCACCAACAGTTCCACTGGCATTGGAGTGTTGGGGGAAAAAAAAACAAACCAAAAAACAAAAAAACATTGTGCTTACCTTATTTTATAATAACCTACATCTAGAAGCCTAATTTTTAAAGTTTCAAGTTTTATAACTCATTCAAAAGCACATCAATCACACACCCCCATTTTCTCCCATCCATCTGACAAAGCGTAAGCCAGTGAGGCCAAATCTGGAGTGGCACTGTACTGGCATGAGAGGAATGTTTTCTTGTTTCCATATACCTAACATGGGTGTGACTGTTTGAGTTATGTGGACAAAGACTGTTTTGTAGCCATTTGCCTAACACTACTCAAAAAGCTGACTTATGTTCTTGGTCGACCATGCAGCAACCCCCAAATTCTTTACAAAACCAAAAAAAAAAAAAAAAAAACAAACAAAAAACTAACAATGCTGAAAACAAACAAACAAAAAAAAAAAAAGTTACAATTTTGCCTTCTTCAGTGCATATTTGCAAATGTGTTTTGAGAGTACTTTTATTCATACAATGCTTTGGGTATTCATTAAACAGATTTTCTTTCATGCACTTCAGTGTTTCCTTTGTATTCAAAGGGAGAGCTGGCTGCTTCAAAGGAGCTACACCTGAAAATACTTTAAAGTGTTTTTAACAACCCACTTAATCAAAACTGAAGGGAAAGCCTATTTGTTTGGTTGAGAGAGTTACAGGCCGAATGTGAAATGTGGGCAGGTTTAGTTTCAACAGCCTCCAAAGCATTTCAGCTGCAAGGATTAGCCACTACCTGTCAAACACAAGGGGGAAAAAAAACAAAACAAACAAACAAACAAACAAACAAAAAAAAACCCTACGTAGTCCATCCACATTTCAAGAACATGGCTACTCAAAGCTAATTGGTTCCGTTAAGACGCTTTGACGAGCATTAACTTACATCTAAGTGCTGCTTTTTTAGCTGTTTTATTCACGTACCTGATGGGAATTATAACAGGATCACTGTAACGTTGCATCTGTCAGGCAGATGAAAAGTAGAATAGACAGCTTCCCAGAAATTAGGTTGAGGAAGCGGGGGAGCTGACTCGGAGACTTTTTGTAAATGTTTTATGCAGCTGTCAACCTTTTTTTTTTTTTAATGATACAGTAAAAAAAACAAACAAACAAACAAACAAAAAAAACTACTAATAAAAACTAGGCTGGGTTTTTTTGGATGAATCTGTCACAGAGAGAAGATAAATGACTGATTCCTGCAGTTTTTTTCTTGCCCACCATGAGGATGCAATTCTTCCTGAATGAAGCATGTCAGACAGAAGTCTTAAACAATGTTCAACTCCCAACAGGCTCCATAAATAAACAGCTGCAGTATTTAGTGGGGGTATTAAAAAAAAAAAAATAAATAAATAAATAAAAAAAATGCAGTGCAAACGTACACATCAATTAATTTAATCTTTTAAGCATTTCTGTACCATGCAACAACACAGAAGCTTATAGAGTGCTCTGAAAACAATGATTTCCCGACTACAGATAACTTTC
Organism: Anableps anableps; assembly: GCA_014839685.1. NCBI lineage: Eukaryota > Metazoa > Chordata > Actinopteri > Cyprinodontiformes > Anablepidae > Anableps > Anableps anableps. The sequence goes on along the minus strand of CM026080.1, from coordinate 21,314,041 downwards.
AGCTTTTGTCCATCTTGAATATCAGAGAAATGTAACCCGAGCAAATATAATGAGCTGTTTTCAAATTATGATTTCATTAATTAAAAAGGGAAACCCCCCCCAAAAAAAAACAAACAAAAAAAAAAAAAAAAACAACAATTATGAAAAAAAAAAAAAAAAAAAAAAAAAAAAAAAAAAAAAAAGTCTAATTTGGTAAATCTTGATTTGGCAGCATTTACCCAAATGTTCGAGTTCAGTTTCACTAGAAGACCTAAACCTGACCATTGCCACACCCGCAGAATCAAACACTTAAACAGAACCCGTCTGACAACATAGAGTAGGCCAAAAGAGCTCAAAAGCAACTCATAATGTCCCAAATTCAATAAATTCAAGAACCGATACTTGCTGAAATCATTGACATCTATCAGTGTGGAAAGGCTTACAAAGCCACTACTAAAGTTTTGGACTCCAGAAAACCACATTGAGAGCCATTTTCCACACGGGGAGAAAACCTGGAACAGTGGTGAACCTTCCCAGGTCATCCAACCAAAATTACTCTAAAAGCCCTTTTATGAATCATTCAGGAGGTCACACAGAACAATGTGTTGTTCTTGTTGTTCTCACACATCTCAATAGAATAGTTAAAATTAATTTCTTGTACTTAGGGAAAAGTGAACCAAACTGGGTAGAATCCAGACATTTTTTAGCTGGGAACAATGGCAACATGATTGGGACAGAATATGAAAAACCATCTAATGAAACCTTAGCAGCTTGTGTTGCAAATCTGTAATCTGTCTCTCATAGTAAATTCTTCATTGGGTTAGCTGGATTTCACTAAATAATTAACATGCCTCAAATAAGGCAGTCGGCACCAATAAATTACTTTTTGATTGACAGGTCTTGTGACGGGGTAGCATTGTTTTGCCTGCCTTCAGTGGAAAAATCATCCACTGACAGAGCTTCATCAATCAGTACATATCAGGACTGGTCACAGATTGTTGGAGGCAGAATCAGTCCATATAGACTGCCACAAGTATATTTAAAACCAATAGCAAAGCCAATTAATTTGGATCTTAAAATCTTAAGTGGAGAAAATTACGAAATTGTTAACCAATTGGCACACAAAGCATTTAACTCTGGTCAAACTATAGCTAAGTTTGAAGCATTATTATCCAAAGTTGCTACATTCAGGATGACAGCATTATTTAAAAAAAAACAAAAAAAAAAAAAGCTTATATTTTGGCCCAACTTTGCAGAGCAACGAGTGGGGAGAGGCTGCCTATCTTCCAGTTCCATCTATTTTGCATGCCCAGAAAAAATAAATAAAAATAGTGCTACACCAACTCTTTGGTGGACCATAACAGCAAAACCGTCATGTTTGGTGTAAAGCTGAGGTAGTTAAAGAAATCTCATTGTAACTTATATCTTATTGCTAATTGTTTAATTATTAACAGACATATTTTAAGGGATAACCAGTACACAGCATGAAAAATTATAGTTTTTAAACTGAGTACATGAACACCTTTTCAAGTTTGTTCAAAATGAATAGTCTGCTTTAAGTCGTGTGTGTGTATATAGGCCCTGTGTCCACATTAACAAAAAAAAGACTGTGCATCACAGAGATTTGTTGCATTTCAAGCTCTCGTTCACAAGCAACGAGTTTTTTTTTTTTTTTTTATAACCTTAAAACTGTCACGAGGACACCAGTGTCCTCATAGAACTATTGTCTGACATGTAACATTTTGGGAGTAACACGGGGGTGGACAGACATCCACTTTGTCATAATTCTGTTTCCATTAGACTTCAAACAAAACCTCAAGAAGTTATACGACTGAAAAGGAGAGGCAAAAAGTGTCAAAAAACAAGCTGCAATTCTTTTTGGAGTCATCTTTTGGAGCCAAGCACTGCTTTAACCATGCTCTGGATCTTCTTTTGAACTTTGATATTGTTAATGTTGTTGCCACCTACTGCCATTATATTACAGGATTCTGGATTTAAGTCCTAGACAGACAAAAATTAATTTATCCAGAGTAGAGTTGCCAGAGCCTAAATCTGTTTGCTGCTCCATGCATAAATATGAATATTGTATTGCCAAGTCAATCAACAAGAAACATTGTTGTATCAAAGGAAGTTGATAAACTGGATTGATGACATTATGTTTGCAAGAAACAAATGCACAAATGGAAACAGGTCGATAAAGAGTGTTCCTACACAGATATTCTTAACAGAAATTCAGAATAAACAAAAGGCAAGTTTCAACAAGAATTAGGAGTGTTAAAAAAAACAACAAAACAAAACAAAACAAAAAAAAAAAACTTAGAACCTGATGTTTGACATCAAGTTGTGAAACTGGGTTTTACTATCTTTATGTTCCACTAACCGTGAAACAAAACTATACTCACGGTTCCAATTTTGCAGTGTGGTTAAGTTCTATTTCACAGTTTTTCTCTGTTTATTTGCCATCTGAAATAACTCACATCAACACCCTTTCAAAGTCAAGACCACTGTGATTGTTCAGTTAGGAAAGGATTACCATGCAGTAAACAGAGATTATTTAAAGCACATCTTGTGATCTTTGATAGCTTTGTTTTATTCACAGAATAGAAAAAAAACTGGACATTTCAATGCTTTTAGGAGTCTAAACCAGACCTTATTAAAGAATATGTCCAGTTGAAAACCCTGATGTATGAAGGTCTACAGCCCTCAAAAGCACTGAAATGGCCCATTTTGTGGGTTCTACATCAGTAACTGGGGGGCCACAGTCTCTCCCCAACAGTCACGTGCCTTTAGTTATCCAACTTTCCTTCTCATCTCCAGCTGAGATGAAAGACAAACTGTTAGTCACAAATAATGAGGGAGGCTGCACAATCCCAGTCCAATTAGAGAGATTCATAAGGCAGCTTTTCACGTTGGAAAAAAATAAAGAAAAATAAGAAAAGGTCACAATAATCAGAGTCAGCAAAAAAAACAAAACAAAAACTTACTGAGGTAAGTCACCAAGATGGTCTGAATGTGCAAACCCAGCTGAAAACATTCTTATAAAAAGGCGAAACACCTTGCTTTAAAAAAAAAAAAAAATCAGAAACAACCCCAGATTTAGTGTTGGATATTCAAACAGTACACACAACAGGAATCAACAGGAAGGTATCCAGGAACTACATTTGTGGTTTTATTTTCTGTGCAATTGCTGTTTCAGTAAACAATCCTTACTCTCTTAGTCATTTATCACATTTTGAGATTGCTTAATGTTTATCCGAGAAGGTCCTTGGGTTGTAATTTTCTGCAGAGCTCATAGATGAAATTATGCCTGTTCATAAAAGGTATTAAGCCACTGTTTGAGGAGCAGTATATTTCCTGTGGCAATATCTAATATATCCATGAACAGCAAATTCTAAATGCAGCCCTGCTGGGATATTTCTCTAGCAGGTGTCTTAAAAATAGAAATTATGAGAGAAATCTAATTTGAGACGTTAACTCGGAAAGCAAAAATGTAGCAGAAGTCCAAAGCAGCATAAAATTCATCACCAGAACATAAGCTTCACACCTAAAACAAATTATTACCGAATAAAGTATGACTAGGGATCTAATGTTCAGATTTCCCAACCTGGAACCATGCTAAAACTGTTCTTCAAACATTAGCCTCAGTGAACTTTTATGATAGATATGGGACAGAAAGCAACATGTGAAACAACAGGCCACACAGGCATCTGGAGGGGTGGGGGGGGGGCAGAAACAGAATAATAAACAGACCAGGGTTTATTGTGCATGGCTGAGCACCCCTCAGACAGAGGGAAAGAAAACAACTACAAAGAAAGGCTGCAACTGCCCTTATCTTTAAAATTTGTTTCTGCAAAATATGATCCACTAGTGTCAGATGGGAAACATTATGCAAAAGAAAGCTCAGCATAGTGGATTGCAGCTCCTCATTCACTTTGCAGACAACTAGTGACTGAGCTTAGGTATACACAACTAATCGAAACACATTACAGTTAATGACAACATCAGCCAATGTGCAGGTCTGCTGACCATCGTCCTGTCTGATGAATGTCTCCTTTCAGCTGATGGAAAAGGGGTGGGAAAGTCAGGAGGACTCAGCCAGCCTTGGGGAATGGGGCAATTATTAGCTGAAACATGGTTTTGTGTTGTTCCTGTAAAATGTCCCTGTGTAGTCACAACATACATAAGATAGAAAGAAAAGTCCTGCTCACACTGTAGGAAATGGAGCCATCTGTGGGGACAGCAGGAGAGTTATCAGGAAGCATCTGGCATCCTATATGTGGATGCAGACAAACATCCAGGTTGTAATAAATGCTAAAGAAAGTCCATCCCCCATTTTTTTTTTTTTTTTTTTTTTTTTTTTTTTTTTTTTTTTTTTGTTTAAAACAAGCGTTTCATGTTTAACTGACCCTGCAGTGCTGCAGTTTGGTCATGGGTTATATCTATACTGAGGTGACAATGCACTGAAAGCTGAAGTGTTCCAGAGGTCACTGCTGATAGATGTACAGCACTGAGTTGGATGACAATAAACACAGGCTTTCCAAAACAGACGAGCAGCAATGAATTTCAAAGGGCAAACATATACCTGGAGTACCTGGAGCAGTTTGGTATGTGTTTTATCTATTAACTGAATACTAGACTGTAGAGTTGTACAACATGAGGAAAACATGTAATAGAGGTACTATTGCTGAATGTTGCATTGCAAACATTAATATTGCAATGGCAATGTCGATTATGCTCCAATCTATACTGCAGCTCTACTTGAAACCAGCACTGGGAGCAAGATAGCGTTTTATATAGACGACAGTTCTGTGTGTAGGAAGTGTCTAGAAAGATATGTAAATTGTTTAATTTAAGAAGCCAGAATAGAGGATGAAATGTTAAATACCTTGCAATTTACTGATCTCCTAGTTCAAAATTCTTCTAAAAACTAATTATTTTCTACTTTATTTCTTAACCCATTTACATTATTTAGGATAACCAACCTCATTATATTGCACTCTTATCTTAACAGCACTACAAATGCTGCGCCTATACTTTACAAGTCACTAATGAGATTATTTCATGCAGCCTTTTTACTTAACGCAACAAAATTCCAATCAGATTCAACGTACAGACCAAAGCCTTAGCCGGCCTGCCGTGCTACTGCATTTTGTGAACAGTAAATGAAATCAAAGCTGTTTTTGCTTTATGCGGCTTCCAAAAGTGTACTGGAGTTCAATCTAGCACAGTTGGTGATCTAAAGAATCTGGCCTCCGTCAGTGGCCTCCACCTGCTCTGCCGGGAACTGAAGTTAAGTCAGTTAATATTTAACAGTCTGGTTTTTCTGTTTAACTTGTTACCCACTTGTACTTGTCAGGTTTATTAGACTAGCAGCAGTAAAGTGGATTGTCTACTTCACAAAACTACCACAAGCAGTCTGACAAGATTTGTATTTTTTCAGAAGCATCAACACAGCAGATGAACTGAGACACGATGTCTTTTAATCATTCACAATAAGAGTCTTAAATGCTCTTATGGATTCTGAACTAAATTAAAACTATTAAAATAATACAATTGGTTCCACTTTTGGTACTATCACATCAGCTTTTTAGCAAAAAACTGATGATACTTACAATCGTGATTAATTGGTACCCAATAATTGCGATACAATCTTTTGTAAAGTTATATTCCTACACCTATGTAGAAAAAAAACAGTACTTCAACAGGAAATTTTAAGTTTTAAGTTTGTGTTTGGAGACTTTTTAAGTAAAAAAAGATCATGTATGGGGTAATCTAATCTATTCATATGGATTAGGTGCAGCAGCATTTTAGAAATACATCTGAATACATCAAAGTTCACTGAAAATACAGTTAACCCATTTGTGATTCCATATAGACCGTTTTCACCGTGCAGATAGGGCACAGGAGGCATCAACCACAGAACAGTTTTGCCCATAAAGCAGCCGTTGGATGTGAAGCACTTTACCGTAATAAACACTGACCAACTACACAACAACTCCCATGACAAAGCAGGACTCTCATCTACCACAGAAGGGGTTTCCTGAAATGATAGATGACAGACTGATGGGCTAACGACCGGAGAAAGAACGCACAGCATCTTGTCGTACTCTTCAGTAATGGCAGCACATAGGCCTTTATCCACATACTGATTCATGAGGTCCATTCACAGTGAAAAGACGAGGACATCTGGGGAAGAGTAGCATGTAGAAGAACACACTATGTTTATTTCCAGTTTTAGCAGTAGGAGAGGAACACTGCTCTTTTAATGACACTGGGAAAGTAATTAACTGAGCCCAAGTGGCACAGATACAGTAAAGTTGGCTGCCTAAGCACTTAGAGTACAGAAATAAAACAAACAAACAAAAAAAAACAAAGATGCACCAGAAAAAAAACCAAACAAAAAAAAAAAAAAAAATCAAAGAGAAAATATCATCCTATTGACCGGAATCTGACAATTTTACACTTGACTTGCCCTGACTTTATATTTTGATGTTATTCACGGCCAAATTCTCAAGACAGCTACCAAGGGAAGGTATGACTACTGCTAAACACCAACTGTGCTCTTTCACCGCTTAGTGGCCGACTATAAACACTTAATAATCAGTTACAAAGAACTTCCTAATGCTGCACTACAGAGAACCATACATGAATGACTGATTTAAAAATGTAACACAAAAGCATATAAGAATTTATTGCACTCAAATTTTAAGCTTAACAGCCATTTTTTTGTATCTTGAACTAACTTTTAAACAAAATTCTATGCATTTTGCAAAACACATGGATCTATAATATATCTTTTGACTTTGATTTTTATTAGTACATATATGAACCTATGCTTAATAACTTAAAAGATTTCATTGCCTTTTTAGATATTCAAAAATGCAGGGGTGGGGAAGACAATGGCTTTTTATTTTTTAGAAATAATGGATTTATTTTACTATGAACATCTTACTGTTCAGGCAGGTCAATTTCCAGTTAAACAAAGCAGAGAAAGGTGTTTTGTTTTTATTTCAAGTAGAGTTGGGCAATATGGACAAAAATTACTACAATATTTTTTTCTCTATTGAACAATTTAAATAATTAACACAATACAGTTTTAAATCAAAAGTCCAATTTCTAAAATAGTATCTCTCAATTTGGAAACTGGTTTTCTCTTAAAAAAAAAATGTTAAAAAAAAAAAAAATGATCGCGCTCAGTGAGATTCCTGTAAGAATTAATATTTGCACAATTATATTTTGCATGGCCAGCACTTGAATCTAGCACTAGAAAATATGAAACTTTGCAAATCAATAGCCTGCCTTGATGTTTAAGTATCCTAAATTCATGACTTTGAAAAGTGCTTTTATATACACTTCTCACATGTTTTAATGGATGCCAGTTTCTATGTTTGCAAAAAATGAAAAGCTACCTAAAAGTATTAATAAAGTCACCTTGAACTCACCACTGTTCATATCGTGCTATGTGTAGTCCACCAATTAGGGAAACCTTTACTCATTCCATAAAATAATTTCTACCTCAAGGTAGGTGAAATGGCCTTATATATATATATATATATATATATATATATATATATATATATATATATATATATATATATATATATATATATATATATATATATATATATATACACATTTTTTAAAAGTAAAATCACAGTCATAGTTTTTGCTGCAGTTTCCCCACAAAAAAAAGCATAGTGCTCAAAGAAAGACATACCAGAGCGTTGCACACACATAACATGAACACAGCAAGAGATTTTTCAGCTGTGCAACTTTGCTGTTAATTTAACTGGAAAACTGCTAAATTATTTTATGAATCTAGAGAATATGATGGACAATAAATCTGTTACCAATGGCCAGAATATGTTTTATAAAGGGCTCTGTAAACATTTTTTCCAAATTTCATTTTATTCCCCTTTTCTATTTTTCTCAATTTCATGCTTTACAAAAGTAAAATGTTTGCAGTTAATAAACAAACCCAAATTTAATAAAGTCAACATAGTTTGCAAAGATCAAGTCTCGCTGGTGGCTTCTAAATTAGCCTTGTATGGATTTTACCTCATTGTAATATTTTCATCTGGTTTTTATTAGCTACCCTAAAATGTCAATCATTTTCATCATAGTTTTGATCCTGTTGAGTTTTTAAATTTAGTTTTTGCTATTAAAAAAAAATAAAAATAGGTTGTTGAAAACTATTGGAAATGCTTTTTTGTGACAAAAGTAGCATAAGCAATATGAGGAATTGCAACAAAATTTGCATCCTAGGATGACATTTTTAGATTACATTGCAGTCTAGCTGATTAGGCAGATTTTCAGCATCATCTAATCCGGGGGTCTGTAACCTGTGGCTCTGGAGACCTAAATGGGTCTTTGGACTTTCCACAATGGTTCTAAATAACTTTGGCTAAAGAATACAAAGAACCGACTAATGTTTTTAAATGTAGATGTGGGGGTTTTTAAATGCAGTTTTTAACTATTTTTTCATGGAATAATTGCACTGAATTTCCACAATAGAATAAAAACAATAATATTTTAGATCTGTTTTTCTTGTCTTTAGGTTAGAAACAATGTGCTTTAAAAAATAAAATACATTTTCACAAATAAACATCCCATAGATGAAAAGGTTTTGTGTTTTTCTTCATTTAAAACCTAAAAATAGAAATAAAATGGTGGTACCTTAAAAATGTAAAATTTCCTAGAGTACACATTTTTCAATATACATATTTTTTTAAGGTCAGGTAACATTAGCGGTTCTAAATCAGTTTTATTCAGCTGAACTGATGGGGAAAATATCTCTTCGGATTGTAAGAATTGCAGAACCCTGGTCTAAACCTTAAAGATCTATTATCATCAGATTGCACATCCCGGTTTCCACCAGCAGTCATTATTAAAATCCCCATGTACAAAACACATATGGGATACTTTTCTCTAATCTCCAACCAATCCATACTGACATCTCCCAGAACCAGGTCACATAAAGGGAAAACATACCCACTCCAGACCCATGCAAGTGACATAAGTGATTTGTGTCCAACCTTCTCTTCTGGCATCCAAGACTATGAGATGAAAACCCTAATCCACACTGCACATGTAAAGGTGTGAGCAGATAATACTTACTCAAAGGTGAAAAACAGTCCACAGGTTACAAGGATGAGGACCAGGGTGAGGTAGAAAACCCCCGTCTGTTTGGCCATCATAATCCTCCCATCACAGTAAAATTTATTCCGACCTGGGAAGGCCTCCCATTTCTTCCTCTTTGGGGTCCTTTTCTTGTAAGGGGTCTCCATTGGCGTGGAGCTGCGAGTGCTGATTTGACTGTACTCGCACTCTTTCATGGAATCCCCAATATGCATTAATTATAGTAAAAAAAATAATAAAAAAAGAAGAGCTGAATAAATCCAGAGCCAGGACAGCCTCTGCGGAGGAGAGAGGTTAAGTTTAGCTCAACTTGTAAGAGGGTATAGGAGTAAAGTTTGAGAGAAGTGCACTTCCTGTTATTAAAATATACCTCTGCTAACCTTAACGTTTGAGTTGTAGCTATCAGTCTGCCATATGACATTAAATATTTACTAATATAATTTAGTAAATACAACAAAGGCATACCTAACAAGCAAGTCTGACATGCTCCATTTTTAAAGTTTACCATGTCTGTGCATGCAAAGAACGTTGCTAGCTCCATCCAACTAAATAAATAAAGTGTCGCTAACAGGCTAACGTGGCTAACAAGTTCAGAAGATACATTTAAGTTGATATAAGCCAGTGCATTTAAATGTTAGCACTATGTCCGTTCAAATATATCAAAAAGCTTTTGATTAACTCTTTAACGTTAGTGTTCCCCGCTGAAATTGAGCAAAGCAGAAGGTTTAAGTCTAGTTTTCAGCGGCGCTGTCAACCATGTATCACTAACAGGCAGCAAGGCGTCGCATCCCGGCTGCATTTGTCAGGTCTGCCCGCTGAATCGCTCCCTTACCGGGGGGGTGAAGTAACACTGGCCGTCGTTGGTAGGGGTGTTGTCGCGGAGCTTCTCCTGTCGTTATCCCGGTTTGTTTCGAGCCAAAGCGAAGAAGACCATTTTTGGAAGTTTAGGGGGTGAACAAATGAGTTGGAAAGGGTCTCGTCGCCGAGGGGGAACTTCGTCGTTTTTTTGAAAGGGGAAGGAGAATCCAGAGAAAGCGCCCTCAAATGAGCTCCAGAATCCCGCACTGGCCGTCAGTCAAGAAAGACGAGTTAAACATGAGCATACAGCCATATGGCAAAGCAGTTCATGGCAATAATCGACGAGACATCATCCTAAATCTTCGTTATTCAGCCTCGTATTCGGAGGGATGGGGGGCAAAGTTGCAGCTTTTCACCATAAAGCGTCTTGGCAGGCCACTCGGCAACCCTCCGTCAATCCCCGTCCACACACGGCAATGCCACCCTCGCAAACAACAAACATCAACATGGGAGCAGAGAAGAGCCTCCACCGCCTGCTCCTCCCCCTTCAGCCGAAGCTGAAGTCATGAAGGTGCAAAGACAGGAAGCGCCGTTTAAGGGTTTCCCAAAACGGGGTGCGGGGACCACTAGAGGGTCGACAAAAGGAAAAAGAGAGAGAGAGAGAGAGAGAGAGAGAGAGAGAGAGGAAAAAATCCTCAGCTGCAAAGGTGCATCAAGAGAGAGGCATGGGGTGCCCAACTTCAGTTATTCTTTTTAAACCCAGACTAAGTCCTCCAGTAAGTTACTGTACACATGTTAGATTTTTTTTTTTAGACTCTCAGAACAACTCTGTTTCTATAGTATATAGTTTATTTTTTGATTATATAAAATAACAAGTAAGTAAGGTACTTTTTAGATTGCTGCTAAACTAGGGGTGACATTAATTATATTTTCCTCAGAACTTTTGAGTTGCCGATACCCATTTTAACCGATTCAGATTTGTTTATCAGAACTATAGTTGTGAAAAAATTAGGATACACTATGTCAGCCGGTGTATTTCTAAGGTATTTTGTTGTATGGTTATATAAATTTTTAACAATACCAATAAATGTAAGTAATATATCAATAAAGAATACTGAAGGAAAATGTTCTATAAAATGTCAGTAAAAAATGTTTTTTCTAGTGAGGAAGTTCTTAGGACATCCCTAAATTCTATCAAACTAAAAACAGCTAAAAATTACACTAAGATACACATGATGAAAACATTGTTACTCAGTATTTTGAAGAAGGCTTGCCCTATTTGAGGTTCAAACAGGGCAAGCCTAGTATTCCATTCCTGCTGATGTGAGTGTAAACACTATGATAAAATCAAAACAAATGTCCGAGGCCTTCACCAGCTTCTGAGTCTGTAAGGTATCAAAATAGTTTCAAATTAGCCATTAACTGTATAGAAAATATTCTACAAGAGAACCAAATCCAAACCAATGACCATATTGTCTATATCTGGCTTTATCTAGCAAATTCACCCAGAAAGCAAACCACTAATACAAAAAGAAGTTTCCAAAAACCCTAAAATGTCCTCACAGGACCTCTAGTATAATCTAGCTACTGTTGATGTGAAAGTACATGCCTGCACAATCAGAAGAGACTGTACTAGTTTAATATTTTTTTGGGAGGTGTGCCACGAAGTAACCTTTGCTCTGTAAGAAAATCATAGGGGCAAAATTAAAGTTTGGCAGAATGTCAGCAAAGACCAGGACTTTTGGAATAAATATCTAAAAGCACCATTTCGCTTAAGTTATCTCTCAACCAAAGAAGATAATACTAGCTAACAGAGGGAAGGGTATTCTAACCTTTTCTATAACATTAGATAGACAAATTTATGTTGATATAATTTGTTTAATGAGTTAAACAAGGCTACATTTTGGTGCTTGGCTTATATTAAATCAGGTCCTTTTCCAGAGATAAATTTGAAAATACATAATACATTATGAGATGCAACATTTTAATACTAACACCACAGGATGATAGTGTGAATTTCTGATCAATAATCTGAAACGTTCAAAACATTCAAATCCAGGAAACATGTTAAATATTGCATTACACGAGTTCTCTATCAACTATCTTTAAATGAGAGACCTAATTCCTGTCCTGTTTGGCCACTTCTGCAGTGTCCTTTGAAACAGATGGTCAACAGGAAGAAAGCTGATTAAATAAGTAAAAACCAACAAAACAAACATTTATTGAAAGAAATAAATGGAGTCTGTGTTTGTCATATTAACAGGGTTTATCTGAAAACAAACATGCAGTGATGCTTCCACACAACTCGTGCCCTGCTCGCCTTCCAGTTTCAGGTTACCAATGAATCAATTTCCTGTTCAGTTTCTGACTGCCTTCTCAGCCTACAATTACTGAGCTTGCTGTCCCCTTCCTAACACCTACGTAGGCACAGACACACTTGCCCACCTCATGACTTTTCTCCGAAGTCACCCAGAGAGTCCCGCTCATTCTTTTCCACAGCTATGTAATTACCCAGTCTCTCTGTAAAGAAGCTTGCTTGTTTTTTATTTAATCTGAGAAAGTTTTGTTGTTCAGAATCAAACGGCTTGCAAACATGGAAAACATTCTCATTTTACTTTTTTTCTGCTGTTTTGTTATTTGAGTGTGACTATGTACAAAAGCATTCTAAACTCAGACAAGCTCAGAGGCTACAAGAGTTCCAGTGCAGACTGTAAGACACTGATTAGTCACACAAAATTAAAATAGAAGTTAAATGATGCATGTAATTTTTTATTTGTTTTTTCAAATAAAAATCTGAAAAGTGTGGTATGCATTTGTGTTCACCCCTCTTGATGGCACGTCTGGAACACAGCAAATATGCGGAAGAAGGTGATCTGGTCAGATGAGAACATTTTTAAACTTTTTGGCTCATATACAAAAAAGCCATGTCTGGGCTTATGGTAGCACCATCATGTGATGGGGAGGTTCAGAAACTGGTCAGAGCTGATAGGGGTATGGAGCTAAATAAATGGAAATCCTGAAAGAAAATCTGTTAGAGGCTGCAAAAGACTTATGAATGGGCAGAGATTCACTTTCCAACAGGCCAACCAGCCTAAACATGCTCCAGAACCCCACCACAATGAAATTGTTTGATTAATATATATATATATATATATATATATATAGATAGATAGATATAGATATAGATAGATAGATTCAGTCTTAGTAAAGTAAAAGTACAGATTTTATTCCATTTGAAAGTTTGTAGTTAACTAACGTGACCCATCACTCAGAATAAACAATTCAAACTGTTAAACATGGTGATGGCAGCATTATGATGTGGGGAAAATCAAAGTCCAATCTGAATCCAAATAAAAATCTGTGGCAAGACCTGAAAACTGATGTTCACGGATGATTTCAATCCATTCTGAATAACCCTAAGCTTTTTTCTTTTGCAAAAAAACACGACGTGCAAACCTGGTAGAGACATCCCTCAAAACACCTGCAGCTATAATAGCAGCGAAAGGTGGTTCTCCAAAATCTATAAAGTAAAAGTCAAAGTTTTAAAATTTTAATTTAGTTGCACTAGACTTTATTTAGGGTCATATGATATCAAAAAAGGGGGGTGGGGGGGCAGCTTTCTAATTTTCTTATTTTTGTTGCAAAAAATGTTAAAACCATGTATTCTTTTACTTTCTTGAGTCACCATTATGTGCTATTTCGTAGTGGTGTGTCACAAAAATAAATAATTTGCAATAAAATACACTGTGGTTAAAGGGGTGCAATTACCTCTGGAAGGTAAGAAATCATAAATGTTTTGCGGTGTATTAACCAGAAATCCAAACATTTTTAAATCTCTGACAGGAATTTGTTGTTTCAAATATTTATTTTCAGCTTTATTTTTCTAACTGTTATGCATCAGCTAAGGGAAACAAATACCACATTCCTATGTCACTTTCAAAACATGTTAAACTGCAAATTGCTTTACTTTACAAGCAAAGATGCTCGTGGTCATGCATCTGCAGGGAGAACCTGTCGAGGTTTCACCAGTGGGCATGAGAAGCAATAAGTCTCAAATGCAACACATAGGTTGTTAGAAAGCTTTGGATGCTTTTAATGATCTGCTGGCCCTTCAGACTAATGCCTTTAATGCCTTTAAAGTGGGCTTCTTTGAGCAGTGTGAGGATGACGGTAGAAGCAGTGTTTGTGCAGGAAAACCCATGCTCATGTATCTTACTCAGCATAGGAACACAAATTAAATTTTTTTTAGATCTCTTTACAGTATGACCAACATCAGCTGGCAAACTTGGCATCTTTAGGCAAATCCCTAACTAAAACCACTAACAATATTGAAAAAGTGAAAGAAGCCTCTTGTTTTTACCAAATACTCAGCTATTGCAAGGCAGCCCTGGATAATCGGGGGGAAATGACATGTCTAAACGACACCACATCCATCCTGTCAGAGCCCCATGACTCAGCTTTTCATAGCAAAGGCGGTGTGGGTCGTTTTCTTGCTACCAACACTACATACTCACTTTAGACAAACTAATTTTCACAATACTTGTTTTTCATGTGAAGTTACACACTACAGCTCGTGCCAAGAGATGCCTGGAAGCACATCCATCATTGCTTTCACTCCATCAGTAAAGAATCAATCACACTGTTAATCACTTCTCAAATGAGCTTTGATTTATTTTTAGGTGTCTGTAAAATGTGATTAAATGAGGATAAGGGATTGCTAGCGTTTTTCAGTCCATCAACCGGACTAAAACTCATAGTTTGAGACTCAGCTAGAAAGAAGACCTCACAATGTTTGTGAGGTCTTCAATAGTAAGAATGTTATCAATAGTAAGAATGTTACAGTAATATTAAAGGAAGCTTAAAATAGAACTTGTAATGCCGTCTGTATCTCCCCAGGCAAAGAGAGGGAAAGATGTAGACACCTTATTCCAAGAAGAGAAAGTGACCTTCTTAAGAAAAATTAAAACTTTTTGTAAAATATAGCAGCTGTTTTTCTGAAATATTGAACTAGTTTGTTAACAGTTGTGTTTTTCATTAAAGTATATTCTGTTAAACAGCTATATTATTAAAGAGGTTATGAGAAAGTTGAAGTGAGTGGTGGATACAGCTGCATAGAAAACAACAAATATACCACCTTGCAAAAGTATTCATACCCCTTGAACACATTTTGTTACATTAATGCCCACAAATTTCAATGTTTTATTTAGATTTCAAGTAATAGACTATTACAAAATATTATATGATTGTAAGGTGGAAGGAAAAGGATCTGAAAACCTTAAAGAAAAGTTTTTACTTGGCTGTATTCAGCTGTATTTCCTGGTATGTTTTTACCAGCTTTATGCATCTAAAATGGCACTTTTTTTTTCTCCCTCATTCGTCTTTGTGAAATACTTTAAACTGCATAAAGAGCATCATGAAAAGCAATTTTCCAATCTAGATTTTGACTGAGTCATTTTAACGCATACATATGCTTTGATCTAAATCCACCCATCTATCAACCCTGACCAGCTTCTATCTCCTTGCTGAATAAAAGCATTCCCACAACATGATGCTGCCACTACAGTTTTTCACAGTAGAAATGATGTATTCAGGGTGTTTTCCAGAATACTTCAATCTTTCCATGTAGGTTTAATAGTTTGGTTTTAGTCTCATTTGATCAGGGAATCTTGCTGCACATTTGCTGTGCTCCTGACATTGTTTGTGGCAGTCTCCCTAAATGTAGTAGTTTGACCTTTTTTCAGCAGATCAACAATCTTGCCTCTCTTCTATAGAGGCCAGATTTGTGGAGTGCATGACCAGTGGTTGGCCGGTCAACAGATTCTTCCACCTGAGCTGTGGATCTATGTAGTTCCTGCAGAGTTACCATAGGCCTCAAGGAAGCTTCTCTGATTAATGCTCTCTTTGCTCAGTCTTTCAGTTTCGGTAGCTATGTATTTGTAGGCTTGCAGTTTTGCTATAATCTTTTCATTGCTTAGATGATGGGTTTAACAGTGCTCTCTGTGAAATCCAAAACTTGGCAAGTTGTTGTACAACCCAACCCTGCTTTAAAGTTCCCTACAACTTCATCCCTTACCTCTCTCTGTTGTGCTCATTGGTCTTCATGATGCTGTTTGTTCCCTAATGTCTTCAAACTTCTCAGGAATTTGCAGAACAGCTGAATTTATGGTATTAAATTACTCACAGCTGGACTCAGTTTACCAATTACATATATAAGGTATTCGGTTTAGGAAGAAAATGTACATATTCAGGGAAAAAAAAATAGTAAAATTGGTTGAATAATTAGGCTTGACACCCTTCACGTTTTATTTCTGAAACATTTTGAAAACCTACCAGTCTCCTTTTGCTTTCACTTGCACTTTTGCAAGGCACTGTATTTCCTATGACTGTGATTGTTTCATGAGGAATCATCTGGTTTAATAAAGAGCAAGAATTATGAGCTAGCATAGGCAGTCTTTTATCTGCTTTAAAATACAGGAAACCATGATTATCATGGGACATCAGACCTTTCTAAATTTAATCAGAAAACGTTCATGTTTTTGTTATAGTTATTTTACAATTTTTAGATATAAGACAGAAAAGGCAAATTAATCATGACAACAGAACAAAGGAAAGCGACAGAGATGTCACAATAGTTCAGAAGCATTTAGGACAAAATTAATTTACTGTTCGTCTGTTCAACATGAACTGCTATAATTAAAGTCAAAACAACTCAATAACATAACAGGATCAAAATGACCAGCTATTTTGTTCATTCAAGATGCTTGTTATTAAGCTTATCTGAACAGCAGACATTTTAATTACTTTTTACGTTGGGTTGACATTAGCAGTCCCATTTATATAAATAGGACACTATTAAAAAACAGTTGTACTTTTTCTACATTAATTAAAAAATAATTCTCATAAATTTACTTAAATTAGGGTTTAGTTTTTAGAAGATACAGATGGAGAAAAGAATTGTGCTGTGTTTGATGAGAGAATGCACACAGATAAGAACTTGAGAAAAGTAATAAAAATTACATAATTGAAATCTAGATGGTATCCTTAAAACATAATATAACAAGGCATCAATAAATTCTTCAAAGAATGTTAGGAGATAAAAATGAAATGCTGTAATCAAGGTACCTTGTAAAAAGTTTTCATTCCCTTAGAAGATTTTGTCATGTTACATCCTTAAAGTTCAATGTATTTCATTGGGATCTTTTGCAACAGACCAAAACAAAGTATTTGTTTGTTTGTTTGTTTTTTTTGTTTGTTTTTACAAATAATAAATCTGGAAAGCTTGCGGTGTTGTGCATTTGTACCCTTCCCCCCCAAGTCAATATTTTATAGAACCACATCTCCTTGCCACAAAAGCTGCAAATCTTCCTATGAGTCCATCGACTGAAATTCTTGCTGAGACTTTGTTAGATTGGAGAGTGTCAGTGAACAGCAATTTTCAAACTTTTCAACATATTCTCAATAAAATTTAGGTCAGGGCTTTGACTGGACCATTCTAACACGTTTTAATCTAAACCATTCCACTGCAGCTCTGCTGATGTTTTGAGGTTCTGTTCTGTTTTGCGGTTCTGTCCTGTTTCGCAGCCTCTGTCAGGTTTTCTTCCTGAATTGCCCTGTTTTTAGCTCCAGCTAAGTTCTATTACTAGTTTAATTTTCTGGGGTGAGGAAAATCTACCCCAGAGCACAATACTGCCACCACTATGCATCACCTTAGTGATGTGTTTATGGTTATATGCAATTTTCCACCACAAAAAGCCTTTTGCATGCAATTTAATCAATAAGGACTGGACACTGTTTGGCACAGCCATCTGAATGTCATGTGGTAAATCACAAACAGGACTTTTTATGGTTTTCTCTTACCAAGTCTTTCTTCTAAGAACTCTTCTTTGAAAGCCAAATTTATGGAGTAGATGAATAATAGTTGACCTTTTGATAGACTACCACCTGAGCTGTGGATCTCTGCAGCTCCTCTAGAATGAACATGGCTCTCCTGGCTGCTTCTCTCATGGATGATCTCCTTGCCTGGCCTATCAGTTTAGGTGGACAGCTAAGTTTTGTTAGGTTTTCAGTTTCACACATTTTACTCCACAACTTTACCCCTGACCTGTCTGATGTATTCCTTGGGCTTCATGATATCTTTGGATTTTTATCTAAGAAACTGGGGGGTGGGGGAATCTAAATACATTATTTTTCTTCTGTTTCGCAAATACGAACTATTCTGTGTTTATCTATAGAATAAAATCCCAATCAAACCTAAGAGGTATGAATACATTACAAAGACACACAGCATAGGAACTTTATATTTAATCTGTAAAAATTTGCCTAAATCAGGTTCTCGAAATGCTCCTTTTGCACCGTCATTTTAAAAATCAGATATTGCCTTGATAAAACTCTCTTGAAAAAAGTCAATAAAGGACATCTTAAGTAAGCAGTTGATGTTTGTTTATTGGCCTAAGATTGTCAGGACATAATGCAACTTCTCCAGTGCTTAACGATGTTTATCGTACATTTATTTGTGACATGTGCAGCACAGAGTATAAATGTGTTTACGGAAGAAAAAGACAAGGAGTCATACGAAAAAAGGCAAATTTTACAATGAACTCTCAGGACATTTCTGACGGTTTTTTCACATGTTTGTTTCAGAGAAGTATGTAGAGTTAAAAAATATGCCCATTGATGTGAATGGAGAACTGTAACAAAAACAAATTAGTTTTTTTCATGTAGCGGTAATTATCCTCTCACCCTGGCACTTCCACATTTTAAATACCAAAGCGATTGTTTTCTCAGCTATAATACAATGCATACAAGTTTTTTTTACAGTGAAACATCGGGTACATCTGGGATGTTCAAATATTTGACCCAATAAACAAAATATGTATAATAACATTAAGAAAATTTGAACAACAATAAAAGAATTTATTATAATAGTCTGAAACTCCCATCTGCTGTGATGCACAATAGAGAATGAAAGAGTCATGTGCATTCATTGCACAAACTTTTAAATACACATTGATGAAAAATACAGACATAACACACGTGTTTGGGTAAACAGAAATATCATCAGTGACAGTCATTGAGGCAATGATTGATAAATTAGAAAGTGTGTTTTTGACAGTTGCTAAGCTCGTTTGTTGATTGGCTGGTGCAATGCTGCCTCCACATGGCCTGAAGCACACACTGCAGCTACTTGAAGTTTCACATCCTCCTGTTTTCAAAAGAAAAAAAGGGACAACTTGCTCTGGTCCTATTGCACAATTTATCTTCCAGCAATGGAGACAAAAACATTTTCATTTAAAAAGTCCATGTTTTACTTTTACCCCTGCCCTTTCTCCACACAACTGTTGGCAAAAATGTTCAAACAACTGTACAGTGTCACATCTTAAATAAATACTCTCCATCAACAGAAATGTTGATGAGCATGTTCATATTTATAAAACTGAAAAAAAGCTCATTAACTTCAAAGGAACACACATTTCAGCACCAAAATCTGGCGGCAGCTTTGGCTGAAAAAGTAAACAAGAACAAAACAAAAACATAACCATCCATCACCAGCAGGTATTAAATATTTGTATTAAAATGAGCTTTCATGTTCCAAACCCACTTTTTTTTTCTAACAGGGCTCAGAAGCTATACATATATAGACACAATAATGCAGATATTTATTTTTTTTCTTTAAAAAAAACCACAAACATTTTCTGTCATTTTGATAAATAAAAATAGAAAACCACAGAGATATCTCTTTAGCCTTACTGTCTGCAATCTAAGTCCTGTCATAATTTCCCTAAGTGAAAGAGAACTTGGCAAACAATGGCGACCACTCCTGTATTGAGCACTGAGGAAATGGAGATGTCTAATAATCTGCTTTCATACAGTACAAACTCCTTCTTGTTCTCTTCCACCTTAGCCATGGCCAACAGACCTTTAGCTGCTCGGCACATCATGTTTACACTGGGAGGATCCATTGGAGGGTGCCCCATGTGTAGCAAACTGTGAGGGTTCTGCTGGTACTGCGCCATACTGACTCCATCCTCCAAGAAGGCTACAAGGTTACCCACGCTAGCTTTCTGCAAGGCGATGGCACGTGCTGCTGTGGGGTCTCCTTGTGCCAGGTGTGAGAGGACAGCCACCGCCATTTCTCTGTACACCTGTGCCTTCCTCTGACCAATATATCGCACCAGGACTGCAAAGAGTTTTTCCTGTCTGCTGAAAGGTGGTGTAGCAAGTAGGAGGTCCACGTTGCCATCCTGGATGCTGAGCTTGCAGAGGCACTCCAGCACCAGCCTCTGGGGAGTGAGCTGGGAGTGTGAAAGTGCTGACGGGAAGGGGTCCTGGGCTTCAGCTGAGGGACAAACCATCCAGTGGAGAAGGCCATCCAGGATGGGGAGGCAGATTGTGTCTGAATAGGTCGAGAGATCAAGGTGTCCTGCGATATTGGAAAGTGTGACCATGGCATTCTCCCTGAGCAGAGTCAGGCACTCCCACCACCACTCCTCTTTGCTACTCGACAGTCCCCGCTCCTGTTGTTCATCCCTCTGGTAGCTCAGAGCTGACCTGTTTCTCTCTGGGTGAGCGTGGTGTAGCAAAAGGAGCCTGCCCAGAAGAAGAACGAGCGCAGGATGGTGAGACATTTCATTGTCATTCCCAGGGATAAAGGACAGACTCCGCACGATGTTGGAAACACAAAGGCACCTCTTGGAGACTGAGTCCTGCCAGGAGGAGGTTGTGCAGAGTGGTGCCTCATCCAGGCAGCGGGGCTCGTCTTCCAGAAGGGTAATGTGGTCATCCTCCCCGTCTGGATGCACCCTGAAGGGGTAGGATGGTAAAGATCGAGCAGGGTGGGCATACGACAGGGCGTCAACCCTGGCACACAAAACATCATCAATTGTAGCAGTGATATGTTTCAGTGGTTTGCTATTTTCCCCCTCCATCTTATCTTCTGGTTTGCTCTCACACACTACACTCTTACACACTAGAGCTGGAGGATCACTCCGCAGTTCAAAGTGTGTCTGAATGTGTGCAGTGGAGTCACCTCCACCTGCCTGCCAGTGTCGCAAGCCACTATCAAACTCAGTGATGTAACCCAAGCGCTCAGTTATGTCTTCAATCAGGTCGTCTTTGTTCACAATCTTGATAGGGAGTTTATCATATTTACTGGCTTGTTTAGGTTTCGACTCTGACTCTGCAGGAGGCTTGTCCAAACACCCTTTTTTAGTTTCTTCTTCTTCCACTTCTTCCAGCCCTTTTTCTTCTTGTCCTTTATTAGTGTTCTCCTTTTTCTTGATTATATCGGAGTCCTGCTTTTTTTCCTGCACCTCAGCTTGCTCTTCTCTGATAGGTGGAGTTTCCTCCTTGGTACCTCCTGTTTCCCTCTCCTGCATTTCTGTTACTGAAGATGATTCAGGTCCCAATAGGTTTGCAGAGTCTGTTTCCTTGTCATGGGTAGTGTCCTCATTCTGGGGAGAACCATAATCTAGATTGTTTTTAGGAACCATTGTCCGAACTTCAAATTCGTCCAAGATTCCAAAAATCTCAATGAGGCACCGACGAAAGTACTCCACAATTAGCTCAAGGAATCCTGGCAACTGGTCATAGAAAGATAAAATTTGATTAGTATCAAAAGAAGGCAGATCTGTCACCTTAAAGTTTTTTTTTCTTCTGTGCTGAGGGACAAATACATTATTCTAACTTAATAAAAATATAAACTTTCTAAATTATAGCCACACCATTTTTTTTTGACAATAATTATACTATTCTAAATCTAAAATAATGGAATTAAAATGACTGTAATTCCACTCAGTCAATTATAACGTAATTGGATTTGTCTGGTAATGCACAAAATAAGGCTGTTAACTGGCATCTGCCTATTTTTAGATAGATGGGCCTCACTGGTTATCAACCAGTTGGAAATCTTGTTCTGATCAGTAAGTGGACCATACTAAGCTTTCAGGTCAGGGTGAAAACAACGCTCTTCAGTGTATAAGCTGTTATTGGGTAAAGAAGACCTAAAGTTAGGTATTTGGAGTACTGGTGAGATATTTGAACACAGATGTAAGCAAATATTTACAAGTAAATTGCAATTTCTGTGACACATCTGATGCTGATATAGACTGTGAGAGACCTAATAGCCTAAATTGGTAACAAGAAGGCTGAACAGTGTACAACAAAAGTGTCCACTTTTACAATCTAAGCTTAATTTAACTTGTAACAGTCGTAGAAGATGCTGAATTTGAATATGGAAATGGAAATCTCAGGATTAAGGTAGGAATCTACATTTTCTGGACCAAGGGTTCCTAAAATCGTGGTTAGGGCTCCACTACGTTGTGAATCTACAAGTGTGGAGTTTTGAGATTCAGTTCAGGAATTTAAAATACATAACAAAATTGACAATGGTGATGCATATGGCCAGGTCAAAGCTTCACAAAAACTGATCAGAATCAAAAATCAACCCCATTCAATACATGCTAGTATCTAGATTGGAATGATTTTACCTGGGAAAGGTTGAAGGAGGCAACAGTGCTGTCATCATACAGCAGGATGTTGATGGTGTCTAATGCCCAAGTGCTTTCTGCCAGCAGCCCAGACTTCAGAGACATCATCACACGCCAGGCTTCAGGCGTTCCTGGGATCAAAACAGTGGGAATTAAAGAACAAGATCCAGTGTGATTATCCTGGTTTGCTACATTTATCCAGGAATTTATCAAAGCAGAAATGCTATTCAAACAACAATTAATGAAATAATTTACCACAGTCCTTAGAGGTGAGCTTGCGTCTTGGCTTGAGAGCTGGCATTGTGGCTTCGACTGACCCTGGAGGGTAGTTAAGGTCCCTCCTCAGGTTAGGAGGAAACTGACCAATTGGTCCGCTGCCTTGTGAGCCTATCATGGCCATCCCTGGCTTAGGCATCTTCATGGGAGACATGAAAGGGGCTTTATTGGGGGACATTCGAGATTCCATTGAGCGCTGGAAGGCCCCTGGACTGGGTGCTCTGGGAAGATGGTTAGTCATGGTTGGAGAATTGGAATAAGATGAATGACGTGAAGACAAGGGGGCCATGCCACCTGATGATGATATGTAGGGAGGCTGACGGTGCCAGTCAATGTCGTCTCTGCAAATAGAGCCATATGGCTGAATTTGTGATGGTGGCCCTTGTCGGCTGTGGTAGGAATAGCTGAGGTCTGTTCTTGAAGGCCACATGTTAGGCCCCTCAGTAGCATGGTTAGAAGTAGGCCCCCCACCCATCATACTGTGCTGGCTCTGGCCTGATGGGGCCATTCGGTCACGGTGGTAGGGGTAAGGGAATTGTCCTTGGATGGGTCGGTGTTCAGGGCCAGAGTACCCACCACCGTAGTGATTGTACACGTCTGGCTGCTGGTTGGTGTACTGCATAGCGTACATGTCACTCTCATGTCTTTTGGGTGGGGGACCATACATTCCATCCAACTGTCGTTTGTAGCCCTGAGTAAGCAAAGGTCTTGTTAGGAAAAAACACTTTTAGGTAAATTGAAAAATCTAAACAAAAATCCATGTTACACCCTAGCTGTAAAGTCCCAACCCTGAAATAATAGCCACAGCATTTGTAAACAAATAATGTCTTTTTTTTTTACCCCAAATATTTTTATCCAAGGCTCTTTTCTCTCTCAACAACTACAATACACATAAACAAAACTCCACCCAACCTATCTCTGATGCAAGGTCTCTCTATAAGAACACAAAACTGAACAATTAACACAAATAAAATAGGAGGGGAAGCAAATTAAGCAAATCATATCAAAAACCTTAATAAATATATCAAGATTTGATGTACAGATTGAATTAATAAATCATTGAGCTGGCATAATTTGTAACTATTTTACCATAAATATACACTAAACCTGAGTTTTACACATTCCGTATTTTTACAAGAAAACAGTAATTAACTTGTGGGCACGATTATCTGGAGTCTTACCAATACTGAACATAACTGGTTAAAATTTGATCCAAAATCCAACAGAACTCCATTTGCTTTTGCCTATACAAAAGATTCAAAATATTTTTCATCTTAAAATAGAATACCATTAAGAAAATGTGAAATGTTTTTGTTGTCTTTCTATGTTTGTAGGTGTATGTGCATTCATGGTGAAACTCCAGACAATCTGATTTAAAAACTGGCAAACAAAAAAATGTGAGTTGTACACTATAAGCAGAATTTTTAACCAAGCATATTAATTTGGAAATATAATGTATATGAATGAGTCATTTCTGACAACATGATACAGTTTTTTGATAACAAATCCAAATCCATCCCTATCCAACTTTTTTGATTAGTAATTAATCAAAGATGTTTGATCAACTATTTTTCTCAATTTCCAGCAGAGAACAGTAAAGTTTATATGTTTTTATGGGCTCTATTTTAAATTAATATATCAACATAGAAGAAATTAAAAATAGCAAAAAGACCTATGGCTGAGAAAGCTTCTTCACAAGAATATGATTTTGAATCTAGTTTTAGCTAGGTTAGCAACAGTGCTAATGCTACAGTCAAACTTGCAAACAAGCAGAGCTTCCTCAGGTAGAAGCTAGTTAATCTGTGTTGTTTGATTAATTAAATGGATTTATTTAAGTAAAATAATAAAAATGATTTAGATTTGGGATTAAATATTTCAATAATTGTTTGGAATTTAATAGAGTTAAGTGTCTTTCAGTTGTTACACTTACAACACAAATATACAGAAATATTGATCAAATTCTACCAAAAATAAAAAGTAGGGAAATTATTACATTCATTTTATTTCTGAGCTTCTAATAGTTTGGCTAATTTACATTAATGGAAGGAAATATGTATTTTATGTCTGGTACAATTTTTGTGCCAGAAATCAGGTAAACTATAGGTATACGTCTCTGTCTGTATTTGCTGCTAGAATTAATTAAGATACTACAGAATCCTTTCCAAAATGGGAATTTTCTGCAGCATTTATTCTTTTCCACATGCAAAACCAATCTTGTTAAAAACATACAGGCAGACCTGCTCTCTGTGCTGGAAGCCTCAATATCAATACTATGGTTGTTTTTATGCTTTGTTTTCTATTTTATTATCCTATTCGCTTATCCCCAACAGTAGTCCCATCAAACTTCAAGATGAATACATCACAGACTGAAAGGAAATTATAAATAATGTGTGCATGCAGATGTTTTTATAATCTTTATCTTTCTTAAATGTACATCATAACTTGTTAAAAATACCATGATGTATATGTAAAAATCTGTCAAAGAGTTATTTGTATATTTACTATCCAACCTGTTTTTGTCTTCTTTTTAGATCTCATCGAGGGGTAGTTGGTATTTTGTTTTGGAGAATTTTTGTTTCTCAGTATAAGTATTTTGATTAAATAATATGCAATGCACATAAGTTACTCAAAATATGAGAAAAACAACAACAGCAAAAATTCAAATTATATGTCCAAAGTACTAAAGTATGCCATCAAAATATTTTTTCAGGCCCTTCATTCAGACTTTCCAAAACAACAAACACACACAAACAAAATGCATTTTCCAGTATTTTATGGCTAATTATTCATAAGCCATACTCCAAATCTTTATTGTTAAAATTGTCCAGCCTTTTAGTTCAAAGTTTTATATTACCCTCTTTTAATGCAATATCAAAAGTTAGAAGGCATGAAAACAGTTAACTTAAATTTGAAAGGAAAGCTAACAGTGTGTCTCACTTGTTGCTGTGGGTACATTCCAGATGGATGCATCCCATATGGCATGCTGGGATACTGCTGCCCATAACCATCATGTCTGAAATACAGGAGACAAAGCAAAGCACTTACTTATTAACAGTCAATCAATCTTGCACTATATTCTGTTAGATTAAAAAGCAGAAAATACTGCTAAATTCACAATAGGAGTCCTAACCTCTGCTGTGAGGGGTATCTGCTGGGAGAATACACGTTGCCTTCACTATTTGAGTGTCCCATGTTATTCTGACCTCCAGGTGGTCCCATGGTTCCCTCCATCCCCATCATATGATCAGGTCTAAGAAATAAACAGGCCGATAATTCATCCTCAGCTGGCCTTATTTAAGTTTATATATAATCATCTTCAGCATGAATGGCATTAATTTTGAGCTTTTAATTGTATATTTGAAGTGTTCTCCCTTTAGAGTTGTCTAGTTATAATATGAACAACTTCAATGCATTGAAAAAAAAATTCTGCTCATAAGTCTGAATTTATGATTTTCTCTAATCCAAAAAGAAAAAGATTATACATAGATGTTCAAATCTGATTATTGTTACCAAATAAATGAATCCTTGTCTTTTTCAAATTTAAATCAAATTTTGGAACAGGGACTTCTTTCTTGGTCAGGAGTCTTTTACTTCATGATGATGTTGAACATACTTCCCTGCAGACAGTGAAATTCAAAACATGGTTTCTCTGCAACTTGCAAATTAATATTGACCTATACATCAGTGGGAGAGTAGGTATATATTTGATCCTGTATGTATGATTTTGACTGTTTGGATTAAAGAAAGTCCACAATAAATTCAAACATATATTGCTGCTTTTTATAATTATTAAATTGCTGATCCTATGATCCTTACAGTCTGAAAAATAAACCCTCAATGATGACTGCATGTGAACTTCTGACCAACACTGTAGCTGGTCAATATCTGGGAATTTTATATGTTACCTCCGGTCATAGCCTGGTCCATAGGGATACTGAGACCGCTGGCTCATGCTCAGGCCTGATGGGGGCCGACTGTACAAGTCCTGCATACCACCACTGGACATCTGGCTTGGTATATATGGATCCGCTCCTGCCACTGCCAGAAAATAAGGCAAAGAAAACCAATTAGGAAATTAATTAATTGTATCTTCAATCTACCACCAGATGGCAGCATCCTTCTACGAAAACTCTCCACTCGCTCTTATTAGCCCTATTGTTCTGAAAGCTAAGTCTTGTTATGCAGCTGCCATCCACCATATTATTCATTCAGACTCCATTATTCTCATCTTTCAGAGGAGGTGTCGTTTCTTTCAGAGGAAAAACTACAGTTTGTTCTGAAACTAAAACACACAGTTTGGTCAAACCAGGTGCATCTCAGCGGGAATGCGAGGGATGAAAGGTTGGAGGAAGGAAAAAATGGCGATTAAAAGGATGAGTGGAATAAGGATGAGTAGAAGGCTAAGCTACAAGAAGATCAGAGGCTTGTTATGTTTTTGATGAAGGGACGTGTGGTGTAACAAACAGTTCCCATCTTCTTTCAAAGTTTTAATAAAACACAGACATAGGTACACACACACACACACACACACACACACACACACACACACACACACACACACACACATCTGTTCTGATCTGAGGCAACATGGTTATTTGACAATAAATTAGACAAACAAGGCAGATGAAAGAACAATAGCTTTAGAACACGAGTCATTTTGTAAAAAAGGCGTGTAAGTTTACAGAAAGTTTAAGGACCAAGTTTCAAATTTTAAACTTGTTTTATATAAGTTTCTTACCTATAAAAGGAAAATCAAAGATACTTTTAAGTTTCTGTCTAAATACCAAAAACAAGCATACAAAAAATTGTAAAAAAAAAAAAAAAAAAAAAAAAAAAAATTCTGAAAATGAATAAACAAGTTTTGGTATTGACTTTTTGGTGAATTGAGTGTCACAGTGTGCACCCTACTTACTCTTCCTCATCCCTACGAAGGGGTCCTTGGCGTCATACTGCATCCTCATCATCATGTCAGGCATGCCGAGGGCCTGCTGGTATGGAGCTGAGGGGGGCAGGCTGCTCGTCCGCTTCTGAAAGGCCGGGTCGCTCACCTCCGAGAAGGGGTCCTGCACGCTTACACTGCTCCTGGACAAATAAAGAAAACAAAAATGGAGATGAAGGTACACAAGATGGACTCTGAGGGACTTACATGTTTAATGTAGGAGGAAAATAGCTTTTATGCTAGAATGAATGTTAAACATATGAAACAATACAGATAATTGAAATAGTGACATCTTGTAGACCTGGGTAGAATCTGGTTTACACCTTGCATGCAAAAAAATTAAATTCACTGATTAAGATTAAAGAGTTGGTTATTCCAAACTGAAATGAAATACTTTTTTACAACAGAGTATGTTTTTAACAGGTGTAAAATAAATGTGTAAAGCTCAAATTTAGTATAAAAATCTCACATATGTTTTTTTATAAATACTGCCTGAAAATTCTTTAAATATGGCATTGCTATGGTTAGACAACACTAGAGATGAATAATACTTCTTACATGAAATCACAATGAAAGTAAACCATTAACTTTGACTCTCCTCCCAGTTGTTGCAGGCAGCTTTCAAGGTTTATAATTAAAATCAGCTCTGATGAGGGAAAATAAACAGAAAATTACATATATCTACATTTCATATAAGCAGGCACAGGCAGAACGTTTTGTAACTTTTATATTCATTTTAATTCTACCTCATCAAAAGCAATATCTAAGCGTGTATAGATTCAGATGTTAAATTACGATAAATAAATACTTTGTCGCCATGGTGAAACTGATTTGTGGTAGAAAATGAGTACACATAGCCTTACACAGTCATTCAATCTACAACACAAAATAAATCACAAGTACATACAAACCAACTAGGCATTCCTTCAATTACACTACATACATATCACATATTTAGGAGCTTAATAGCTTGTGGAACAAATGAGAATCTTGATCTGTTTTTAGTAAGAAGAGGAAGACAGTACCTTCACCCAGATGGGAAGGGTTTGAAGCAGTAATTAAGGTGATGGGTTTTGTCAATCTGCCGGAGAAATCGGCTAGCGACCGGAGTCGGTCGATTTTATGCTTCACCATCTCTAAACTGGGATTGGCCTGATCTTGAGGTCATGCCATACACCAGTGCTACAAAGTCACACTGACAAGAACAATCTTCGGTGTAGAAGTTGTTATTTAGTCAAGAAAACTCAATTAGCAATGTTCAGTATCATTGAGGTGTTAAAATGAAGTCAGGAAGCACGAAAGGTGTAAAAAGCTTCCAGAATTAAAACTGTATTTTCTATGCAAGCAGGACCACTACATTCAAACTGCTACAAAGGGAAGTTAGCCTTTGGTAGACATCAGGAAGTTAATGATGGAAAGATGCAGTTTTATTCATTAAAAGAGTTCTATTCTGTCTGTCATGGAACATTATTAGATTAGAAAATGTTGGGAGCCTATTGGAAATGTCAATGTTAAAGTGTCTACTTTCTGTTAGTAAAGGGTTAGGGTCAGCAGCAAACCGCTAACATTAAATCCTAAAGCGAGTTTAAAGTGTAATCATACTGTCTTTGTTTTAAGTAATAGTAAAAAAAAAAAAACGTGTAACCGCAGGGCGCTGTAGGAAAGAATGTCCTCTCTCTCTTGCTCTCTCTGTGATGTCGCCTCTGGTCCTGATCTAAATAATCATCCATCAATCCTACAAAGGGTCCCTATGGCTCCTGTATTGTTTCATATATGAGTGAATGATATAATGATCTAAAAAAATAATAAATTAGAGATTTTTCCTCTTGCATAGTAAGTTGTCCACAACTGTCATTTATGTTGAAATGATCTTTTTGAACATACTTACAAATCTGATGTCATATTCTGAAGTTTCCATTAGAACAAAAAGAAAATGGTAAGCAATAATCACTCTTTTAAAGAAGTAAATTATGTTGATCAGATGGCTTTTATTTATAGATACTTCTGTCCCACAACCACGGAGATTTTAATTTGCAGATTTTCAATAACAGCTTTCAGAAATAATTGTTTGATCTTACAATAAACATTTATTGTTAGGACAGTTTAATTTTCAGCTTTTCCAGTCAGTAGATGACAAGTATTTTGTTGTTATAGTTCTTAAACAGAAATCACAAATGGCCAAAATTGGTATCAGCATTTAGAAAATCATGGTGCATCTCTAATACACAATTTTTTAGATACTTTTTATGTTGACTGCCTCTAATATCACAGAAAGAAACAATCAGTGAGATTTAAATAAATAATGCTTAAGTGACTGAATCAGTAGAAGAGGTACCAGCTGGCAGCAGTGCCATCGGCTGAATGTGTCTGTGTGGTACCTGTTGGGGGGCAGTGGAGTGACCTGTCCCAGAGGGGTGGTGGCAGGTGTGGGTGGTTTCAGGTCGCCTGCTGTCTCTGCTGTAGAGCTGCTGCCAGATGACTGGGGCGTTTGTGGACCTTGGAGTGAGCCACCTGAGTTGGCTGAGAGACAAGAGAGGCATTATTACTAAATCTGAAGGATTCTCTGAGTTCTTCTTTAAAAAAAGAAATAAAAAAAAACAAAACAAAAAAAAAAAAACAGTTGCACATTTAGACCGTAGGACTTCGAGGTCCTGTGCTGCGATCTCGAAGCTGGTTTGAGTTAGAGCAGCCAAAGTGGGATTTTATCGCAGCAAGGTGCTGTATTAGGGAGATAACTTTGGGCTTATGTCCAAAGCACTCAGAGTGATGCCCGACATGAGAACTGAGCCTTGGCAAACGCGCCCCATAAGGGCAGAGAGGATGGAAACAAGGCCATTGCTGAAGGGAGGAAGGAAAAGAGTAAGGAGAACAGACTCAGCAAAGATGAATTCTGGCCACACATGGCAGTAATATTAGCCCATCATGTAATTCAAAGCTGAAGGTGTTTTACAGTACCTTGCAAAAGCATGTATTACCCTTAAACTTTTCCACATTTTGTCTAGTTTAAGGTAAGGAATATGTGATTCTTCAAATGTGGAAAAGTGTAGTACGACACATGTACTCAGACCCCTTTATAAAGTCACCCATAAATCACATCAAGTCAAACCTATTGTCTTCAGAAGACAGCTAATTAGCAAATAGAGGTTACCTGTGTGCAATTTAATCCTTGTATAACTCCAGCAGTTCTGAGAAGGTCTCAAAGGTTTGTTTGAGAACATTAGAAAACAAATGGCATCATGAAGATCAGGGAACAAGGGACACACATCAAAGACAAAGTTGTGCAGAAGTTTAAAGCAGGGCTAGGTTATGAAACAGTATTCCAAGCTTTGAACATCTCACAGAACACTCTTCAATTTGTCCATTTAGGTGGAACTAGTAGGGCACACTTAGAAACTTACTATGACATGGCTGTAAACCTAAACTGAGAAGCCATTAATCAGAGAAGCAGCAAAGAGGCTCATGGTAAATCTAGTGAAGCTGCAGAGATTCTGTATCTGTTGACAGGTCTACTGTTAGTCATGCAGGAAGAAGGCAATTGTTATAGGAATTGTTGCTTAAAGCTAGCCACAAACTATGTAGGGAAATGAGGTACACTGGTCAGATGAGACCAAATAGGAACTGTTTGCCCTCCATGTAAAAAGCAATTTGTGAATGAAAACTGTTCATCACTCTAAACACACCATGCCCACTTTGAAACATAGTGGTGGCAGCATCATGCTATGGGGATACTTTGAGCTAAATAAAAGAGAGTTCTGGAGTGAACAGTGAGGTGAAGGTTCCCCAGTCTCAGGAAAAAAAAGACTCCAAACATACAGCCTGAGCAATGGTTGTTTTCAGATTTTCATTTGTAAAAAAAAAAAAAAAAAAAACATTCTGAAGGATTTTGAGCTGGTTGGTCACATAAAACTTAAGTCATGTAAACAGAAGTTTGTAACTTGACAAAATGTAAACAAAAAAATAAATAAATAAATAAATAAATAAATAATTCTGCAACCCCAGACTTAAGGATGTTGAATAGATCACCATGTTTGTCAGGAAAATTACAGAAAGCTTCAGCTTCAAAAACAAATAGGGAAGATAGTTACCAAAAACAGCCACTGAGTGAAAAGCTCCAGAGAGCTTGCGCTGTTAAAGCCTTGACTGAAAACAAAAAGCCCTTAACATTAGATCAGTTCAGGGGTTAAAACTGGATTAGTGAGCTATTTTCTTATGACACCACACTTCTGTAAAATTCTCAGTTTAGATGACTGGGAAATTATATGAGCATTATGCTACAAAAGCCTTGTACACAAAGAGCCCCCCAACCAGAGAAAACCAAGTGACACAAATTCCCAGAATGAATGGAAAATAGAAACCTGTGCAGCTAAAAGATGACAAAGACACTGAGGGAGTATGAAAGTATCCTAATGAGCATTTAGTGTAAGAAGTCTTTTTTTTTTTTTTTTTTTTTTGGAAGAACCTCAGTGCCCTCTCCCTGCACCACATTTCCTTAAGAAAAAAAAGGCCCCCATAAGACTTAAGCTTTAAAAATTCATGCTAATTCTGAATTATTCAATGATACCCCCTGCCTCTAAATCACAGGAGACAGACAGGAGGAGAGACAGACAGAGGGGTAGATGGTGTCCCATGATGATGAGCAGAGGTAGGGAAAAAGGGCAAAGATGGGTCAGTGAGCTCTTTGTGGGCTATCCTGATGTCAAACCGAATGAATATGCACATGCATGCCCACGCAGAGGAGAGGGAAACAGTCGAGGGGTTAGCCAAGGTTAAGAGGTTTGTCATTCTTCAAGAGCAGAACGATCCGCGATGTAGAACGATGGAGGAGAGAGGTGGAGAGGAGCGTGAACTCAAGTGCCCTCTGCTCCACATTTAGCTGGAGAAAAAAAAAAGCTGGCAGAAGAGGGGGGAACAAGTGTGTATGTGTAGGGCCCTGCATGTGTGTCAGTTAGTGACATAATCCGGTGGTGGGGTGGGGGGTGGTTAAAGAGGAGAGCAAAAAAAATAGAAGTCAGTCAGCTGAGCTGCTTTTGTGAATGAAAGGTGACGGAGAGGTCGAGTTTGTTTACGTTGTACATTCCAGCCCTCATTAATCACTCCGCACTCCCCGCCACCAGCTTCACACAAACACACTCACACCCCACACCAGCCCGCCGGTCAGGCTCCTTCAGTGACATCACAGAGCTGTCAGTCTATATTTAGGCTGGCAGGGTGTCAGGAGGGCAGTCTGAAGCTGACAGTGGAACTGAAGGCATCAGCAGTGGGATTTATACTCTAAAGCTTATAAACTATGTGTTACTGACAACTTCTCAGAGACTACTGTTTCTTAAAGGGTTTGAATTTTGATAAGTATTTATAGTAAGAAAAGCATGGACATTCCTAAAGTTTAAAATTTTTAATCTTGCAGTAAGGAGAAATAACAGATTACACAGTTATCCGTGTTGGGAGGCTTTTAGCTTAGGACAGCTAAGTAGGCATGAGTCGGAATGAGATTCTCAGTGTATGCCTATGTTGAATAAAAATACCACAACTGCATGATTTAACACAAAGATTTAAACAAAACAAAACAAAAAAAAAAAGCACATGATTTTATCACATATTTAAAAACTGAAAGGAAACCATTTTTCTTAGATATACTGACTGGTATACTGGAAAAGCAGGGGGGATTGTCTGGTACTGTGCGAAATCTCTACAGTTCTTACTTGGCAGACGAGGACTACTCTACGTCATTTGCCAGTTATAAATCTGAGATGAACAAAGATTACATGTGTAATTCCTCAAGGCTCAATTCTCAGGTCTCTCTTATTATGTGCTGACCTCAGATTATAGAGTACAGCAACATCTCTTACTACGCGTATGGTGATGACACACAATCTTCCATTATTAGGTCTGTGGCACCACATGACCACAGTCTTTTGAAGATGAAGCAAGTGTCTCTCCATGATTTTAGTGAGTGGATTATGACTCAGCACTCAAATTAACCTCAATGAGGTTAAAATCTACAGAGCAAACTGTTAGCTTTTTTAAATGTCTTGGCTTTTAAATTTGGATTTAATGTTTGTTTTTTAGGTGATGCCAACACTTTACTAGTTCTTTTAATGCATTTCTTTTTTTTGGTGTTACTTTTTTCTGTCATAAAGTACTCTCTTTGTGTATGAATGTCAAAATACAAAAATACCTATCTTATTTCACCTAAGTGCTACTCAAAATAACATAACATATGGATTATTAACTATAATTCTGTTCATGACATGTATTTAATGGTATTTTGTTTTTGATTCATAGACCTATACAAAATTACAGGAACAAACACTTGCTAACTGTAGCAGAAGTCTTTAAGTGCTTATTGAGCAGAATATTATATCTTTTTGCAGTTCCCATGTTTATTATAAAGGCACTGTATTTTCTGGAATATAAGTTGTGCCAGAGTACAAGTTGCATTTATTTAGAAATTGTCAAATGTGAGGGGGGACCTCGTCCATGTTGAAGTAAGGTTCTGGTGACGTGTTCAGTTGCCTCCTTTTAAACAAACATACAGAAACTGTTGGCTTTGGCTTGGAAGTCTGCTGGAAGTTTCTGATGCACCAATGTCCGTGCTCTAAATCAGGTGGTCACAAATGGCTCCGGTCCACCGGTGTTCTGACGATCTGTGCTACCTCATCAGATTTTCCTGCCGTAGCTGATAAAGTGCACAGCAGAGCGGAGCAAAGACGCCTGCAGTAAATCCATTTCAGCCCGTATTTAGGTTTCCTCGCGGCTGTAAACGATAATGTTTAATCCTTGGTTCATGTCCATCAGTATGAATTAACATTTGACTCAGTCAAAAAATGTGTCATGAAGAGGGAAAAAAACATATATAAGTCGCTATGGACTATAAGTTGAAGGACCAGCCAAACTATGAAAGAACTGCAATATATAGTCAGAAAATTTGGTAATATAAACTGGCTAACTAGTTATGTTATCTGCAGAGACTTCTCTTGTAGCTTCTCAATTGTAATTTTAAAACAGCTTCATCTTATAAAGAGTGATGGGTGTTGGTCTTTTAGTTTCCACACACAACTTTTTTTTCTCAACAGGAAACATTTATGACAACTACTGAATTGTTTTTCTTGTAAGTGTGGAAGAACTGAAGGTGTCTTCTTTCAGTCTGCTCACCAGCAGGATGCAGCTACTATGCTTGATGCTAAAAAGGAGAATTCACCATTCACCCTGGAACTTTCTCCAACATCTCTCTGAAAGGACTTTAGGCCTAGTGCAAACATGTGTGTTCACAGATCAGGGAAGAAATGGCACCCGTGACCTGTCTGACTGCGGAAATCTAGCAATTGTGAGATTTTATGTTATGAGAACTGGGGTTAATCTACTGTGCTGGTAAAGTCCAGACAAAATTCAAGCACATCATAGATAAAAAACAAAAAAACAAAAAAACCACGTGATTAAGCTGCTAAATAGTGAGAAATGCATTCAGACTTCTTATACTTCACTTAATATGTTACAGTCGTCAACCATGGTGCTTTCGGGTGATGTTAGCAAGATGACATTCTGTTAAATTGAAATGGTTTCTTTCTCCTGTATGGATAATGAAGGGCCTAAATTATGAATGCTGAGAGAGTGCTTATTTCCATGTGTGAATTTTATCCTCTACATAAAGGTGGATAAAATTTACAAAAAAGGCAGATGTTCCTTTTCTTTGGGCTGGGGTAAAAGCAATCAGAAGTGTCTCTGCTAGGTGAGGAGCTCAAGTGTCCTATTTAAAAGCACTTTTCTCATCTTTGCTCCAAATTAGAGATGTGACCTTACCAGTCCGTTTACAATGACTCTCCCTCGCTTCAGAGTTGTCTGCAGGGACACATAGTAACACGCAAACATAAACCACCCTTTGTGCCGTGGTACTGCAGCTAAACAATATTACTTAACCTTCAAAGGCAGTAATCAAATAAAGGTACATCTCAAGCTGGAAAAGGAAGGGGTGACAGTATCACAATTCACCTCCAATAAACTACAGATAACCTCATCACAGCAGAGATCATTTTCACTAATTTCTCTTGAGTATTTGAGGTACAATTTGGTTTTTGTTGCTATTTGTACCTTGAATTAAATAACATTTTCTTGCAAAAGTATTGGTACTTCCTAGGATTTTGTGATTGACCAAGAAATTGTTTGTCCAAATTATAATCCAAAAAGTGTGGTGTGGCTATGTTGGATGTAGACTTTAAAGTAAAGTTTTGGTTTCATCTGGCCAGAACACCTTTAACATGTTTGTTGTGACCCCTTCATGGGTCGTGGAAAACCTCAAACAGGACTTCATAAAGCTTTCATTCAACAATGGCTTTCTTTCTTGTGGATAATATATTATTATGTAAACCTGCTTTAATCTTCTCCACAACTCATCTCTGCACTGTCTGCTGTGTTCCTTGGTTTTCATGATGCTTTTAGTTCACTCACTATCTCTAACAAACCTCTCAGGCCTTTACAGAACAGCTGGATTTATACTGGGATTAAATTACAGACAGCTGGACTCTATTTACTGACTTCTCAAGACAATTAAATGCACTGGATTTTAATTAATTGTATCAGAGTAAAGGGAACTTCATATATTTACAAATCATACATGACAATTGTGACTCTGGAAAGAATGAAACTGGAGATGCAACATTTAAACTGAAATTTCCAGCCGTCCTTCACAATGCAAACGTAGCAGCTTTGTTCATGGGAAGATTTCAGACACAGCTGTGAGGATCATGGCTGAAATCTCATTTGATCAACAGCACCTGTTATCTGGCTGCTGACAGATGGGTGAGTTTTAAAAAAAGAAAAGGAAGAGAAGTGCAGCACTCTGTTATCAGTACTCACCAGGTGAGGGCGGCTGGATCTTGACCTGCTTCCTGCTGTCCCCTTCAGTCAAGCTACTGCCGCTGTTGCTGTCTGTTGGTGGCTCCTCTCCTCTTTCCATCTTACATTCATAAGCAAACAGATACTGGATGTACTGCTTCTTGAGCGTGCTGGCAGAGCTGCTGGAGGTACCAACATTCAAGGTGCTGGACAGCTCGCGCCACTTCTTGTTCTTGTTCACCTGACAGATTGAGAGAATCCAGTATAAGGATAAGGCACAGATCACAATGGGTTTTTAGGTTTATTTTGCTCAGGTCATCTCAATAAAAATAATCCTGAATTTTGTTCATGATTTTGAAATTTTGGTTTCAATTTAAAAGGAATTAAACACCACATTTGAAAGCAACACATATGCTGACCTGACCTGACCATATACATGTATTTCAATGCTAGATGCTTTCTCTGTGGAGCCTCTTCCAGTTAGTAGGAAACACATTTACACAGACTTAGTCATATTTTGCAAAACAATATTCTTCTGGCTGTTGAACTGGGATGATTTTCTGGATTTTTGCTGTGGAAGAAATTGACTTGGCAGCACTTTTTGGATGAACCAGATCACAACGTTAACCCATATTTATTGATCCCCACTTAAATTTTTTGCACGCCTGATTTAAAATCTTATGTGATGCCACATAAGTAGAGAGAGTTATATAGATCCTTATGGATGTCCCAGGCTTTCCAATACAGTCTGTATCAAAAGATGCACTGTTAGTGTGTGACATGATGTCTTCCTGAATCATTTCACATACGCCATTTGGCTCGAGTGAAGAACACAAAAAAGCCTATGTAAATGAGAGGAGTAGGAAGATCTGTCTCTAATATTATACCATTATTTCTACTCTAAGTCTGTTTGCTGTGCATTACCATGGCGAGGCCTCCTATTTCCCGAACAGCAGCATAGAGCTTCCAGAGATCCAGTGGCTTCTTGCCCACAACGGGGAGCTGTGAAACAGGTGTACCCCGCTCCTCCATGAAGGTTAGGTATCGCTCCACCCAGGATCTCCTCTCTGGTTCTGCACCGAGCTCATACAGCCGGCTTATGCGCTCGCCACTGATGGAGGAGGAGTTGGGGTTGACTTTCTGTTTAGGCACACAGATAGAAGTGTAAAAATGAGCTTCTTAAGATAAACCTTTGGGTCTTTTATGAATAGTTTCTGTCACATGATATTTAAGTTAAAATATTTTCTTAAATAAAAAAAAAAATACTTTGGAATGTTACCAGTGTGGGCTTTAATGTATCTTATTTACATTTTATGTGATAGGTCCACATGAAGTTGTTCATAGTTGTAAAGTGGAAGGAAAAGCGATTCATGGGTAGTAATTTCTGAAGGAGCAGCACAGATCTACAGCTCAAGTGGGAAACTGTCAATGGGACATCTAACTGTCTTGCACTCCACAAATCTAGCCTTAAAGCTGCAGTAGGTAACTTTTATAAAAATATGTTGTTGTGTTTTCTTTCACATATTTGTTAAAAACTGTCACTATGTCCTGACAGTATAATATGAGACAGATAATTTGTGAAAAAGTCAAGCTCCTCTGCCTCCTCACTGTGGTTCTACTGCCAGCTACAGAAACACACCGCTCCCAATCAAAAGCAACTACTTAGAGCCAGGACGAATGTCTTAGCACACACACTGATTGTTATAAAAGTTACCAACTGCAGCTTTACTGAAAGAGTCGCGAGAAGAAAGCTGTTTCGAATGAAAAGTCATGACATACTGGACAAAACCTGTTAAAGGATGCAAAAGACTTGAGAGGTAGATGGATTTTTACCTTACAATCAGACAATGACCCTAAATATACAGCCAGAGCTGTAAACAGAATGGTTTAGATCAAAACATATTCAGCCAAATTAAAGTCCAGACCTCAATCCAATTCAGGATATTTTGCAAAAAAAGATGGGAAAAAATTCAGTCTAGATGTAGAAAGTGGGTAAAGACATACCCCAAAAGACTTGCAGATCTATCATTATTAAAGGAAAGATTGACTCAGGGGAGCTGAACATCTGAATGCCACACTTTACATTTTTCAAAAGCATGCATACTTTTCCTTCCACTTCACCACTACGCTCTATTTTGTGATGGTCTATCACAGGAAACCCTAATGAAACATAAAAAAGCTCCAGGCATTTTAATGGTTTTGTCTAAACCCAAGATTATGTTGTATTATCCAACGTATAGTTTGCCGTTTATTTTCCTGCTGCTGTCTTCTGCTATAACAACCCACTCACCCAGTTAGGATCATTAAAAATTCATCTGTTATTTACACTTTGTGAAGTGGACCCCTGGTTGAACGAACATCACAGCTAAACACTTTTTTAAGATTAATTTGACCAGTGTGCAAGCTGTGTTTATTTCAAAGTTCATTCACAGCACATTTACCTCCCTCAGAATGTAAGACCAGGCTCAGAAAGCCAACTTCTGTCTGAAAACCACTTCAATAAATAGCAACACAATATTCAATCAAACAAACATGATTTCTAATTCTTACGGGACTGGAGGGGGTCTTCAGAGGCCAAGGTGGACTACTGATGCTATCGCTGTCATCTCCATGGTAGGAAGACAGGCTGGCAGGACTGGGTGAGAGGGGGGAGGGCACGGGCAGGGTACCACCTGGGGTGGCTGGCTGGGAAACACTGCTGTTGTTATTGTTCATGTAGCCATCCTGCAGCTGTTGAAGAGACAGTAATGATACTTTAGAGCAGAAATATTACAATTTTGCCTCATTTTACTATTTTATCTGCAACATAATTTATAGTTTATCTGATTAAACACATGTTCAGTTATGTATTTATTACATATCCAAGAGTTTTTGCAAAATAACATTATCTAAGCTGAATATCTAAAGGTGTAATGACAGTAGGAGTAAAGAGATCGCAAATTAAATCCTGACATTGAACTTTTCATTATGAATTTCAAGCTTGGAGCAAATTTCTTTTTTAACTACAAAGATGTCACCAGTAGTAACCAAACAAATAACATTTCAGTTTCAGACGATCACTGTTCTCCCTTAGAAGAGGATGGACTTTATTGCATTTTGTAGAACTATTACAAAAATATTTTTATTACATTGATCTCCAAAGCTTTCCACACCAAAGTAATGTAAAAATGTCTTGCAATAATAAAGACCCGCCTGCTTATTTTTAATCAGAAGCGTACAATAGAGAAGAAGGGGGATAGATAGATGGATAGATAGATAGATAGATAGATAGATAGATAGATAGATAGATAGATAGATAGATAGATAGATAGATAGATAGATAGATGGATGGATGGATGGATGGATGGATGGATGGATAGAAAGAATTTACCTACATCTATAAATATGGCAGGCTCAGTGTTCATATTAAAGCTTGTATATAGCAATACCTATCTATATGCAGTGGCTGATTTGTAATAACTCACAATTTAATAAATATCTATCTATTATAAGCTTTTAATTTAAATGTTCTCATGGAGAGAAGATATTCAGCTCTGTACTGCTTTTTATTTGAACAAAAATAAGGCCTGATTAACAACCATAACAAGATAGATTCCTGTAAGTTTTGGATTTAATAAAAATGTATTTTTTGGTTTTTACAAACTGGATGTATGACATTAATTTCTTTTTCCCTGTTTCTGTGTTATTTTCTATTCACAAGAGGTCAAAATAAACCTTGTATTAGTTTATTTTACAGCTTTACCCACACTGAATCATGGGCCACACCAACTTAACATTTCATTTTTAGATGTTCTGTTACACCCCTGCCAACAATGCGAAAATGTATAGGGAATAGAACATGTCAAGCTATTTGGTACTCACTTTAATTGTTTTTTCTAAAAATATCCAAAATAATCAGCATGAAAACATTTTAAGCATTGTAAAAGAGAAAAATACAACAAAGAGACAAAGGTGAAATTCCTTATCCAGACAACAATAGAAGATTTCAGTTTTCAAACTCTTACAAAGTTTTAGACAGAAAAAGAAGCAGCAAGAAATCAGCCATGAATCTCAATGATTTTTAGTAAGGGTTCTGAAAATAAATTCAATATGAGAATTTGCATTTAAAAATCAACCAAAACAGGTAGTCAGCATCTAATTTTGCATAGTCTGATAGTGTTTCCCTTTAATTACAGAGTGTGCCTGACATGCAATCAGTTTTATTCATATTTGAAACAGCATTTCAACCTTTTAGAAAACTGAGTAATACAAGGTCAAAATCATAATTTTACATAATCACATCTGAATAACTTACCTAATGACACACAGAGCCTTATTTTCAGTGTGTGGTATAAAACACAGTTTTCCGCTGCCTTTGTTAGGTTTTTTTTTTCCCAGTGTAACCATAGAAGATGAAGAACTGCAGTAACATAACTGCAAGTATGATCTTGTTATGGTTTTAGTTCTATGTATAGGAAATCTTTTAAAACGTTTTAATTTCATGTACAGTATCACAAAGTAGGACAAACTTGTGAAGCAGACGAAAGATTTGATCATTTCTGACATGCTGAGTCAACACCTGAGTCAACACTTTCTACAACCACCCTTCCCTGCGATTACAGCTCCAAATTATTTCAGGAAATTTGCACATCTACAGAGTTTTATGTCTATTCTTACAAACAGAAAATACAAACATGCCTAAGTCCTTTCAAACTGGACGGATAACTTCTTTGAACAGAAATTTTCAAGTTTTGTTGTGCCTTCTTAATTTAATTTGGGTCTGGACTATGACTGGGTGACTCGACACGTACTGTGCTTTGATATAAACCATGCCTTTCTAGCTCTGACTGTCTGTTAAGGTTTGTTGTCTTGCTGGAAGGTTAATCTCCACCCAAGTCTCAAGTCTTCTGCAGCCTATAAGAGGTTTTCATGTCAGGCTGGCCTGTATTTAGCTCTATCCATCTTCCAATCAACTCTGACCAGCTTCCCCATCTCCACTGAAGAACAACATCTCCACATTATAATGCTGCCTCCACCATGTTTCACTAATTAGGTAACTTCAGAGAGCAATTGATGGGAAATAATCTTATAAAGGGGTATCAGAACATGCACACCCCACTTTTGAGATTGCTCAAAGTCTATAATATTAACTTTACCAAGCACAGTTAAAGCAGATCAAATGATAGTAACCACTGCATACTGGTGGACATCCATGCATGTGTAAGTGTGCGTAGAGTTCCTAAGCTTGTGTGAATGTGTGAAAGTGAATGAGTGTGTGTGTGTGTGTGTGTGTGTGTGTGTGTGTGTGTGTGTGTGTGTGTGTGTGTGTGTGTGTGTGTGTGTGTGTGTGTGTGTGTGTGTAAAAGAGAAACTGCAAAAGAGGGAACAACAGCTTGACAAGTGCTTCTCGTCTGTGTACAGAATGCTCATGTCAGCAAAACCTTATCTTTCTGGCCCTCTCTCTTTTTGAATCTCTAACTCGTTTTCTCTCTCTTGGCAGACAGATCATCTCTTTTGGGAGCACTGGGGGTCTTTCTGGCTGCTCAGGCTTCCTTAAATAATTCAAAAGGCCCTACTACCGTAATCAGCAAAAGAAAAGACAGGGATTTGGAGGGAAAAGCCGTGTAGTGGTTGTGATAGAGGCATGAGTGTGTATGTGTGCTGAAGATGAGTTGTTAAGCAAAAACAAGAGAAGGGGGGCAAAAAAGAGCAAAGAGCAGAGTTTTGTTGTTGCTGAGCTGAGCCAAGCTGAGCTGCTATTGTAGGTCAAAATGAGAAGTCAGCATTGTATGTTAAGATGTGTGTATGTAAGTTAAAAGAGGAAGAGGGAAAACTGTGCATGTTGGGTAACTGAAACTCAGAAAGTGTATCTTCTTGTAGTTATATGCATGTGTCTGTCTGGTGCATATGAATGCATACACGCATGTGTGTACTGCAGATGCCAACTCCCCTGCCCCCTTTTCTTTTAGCTTCTCTCTTTATTGCAGCTTGAGCTGCCAAAACATCAGCAACTAAAGTGTGCTGCAGGCAAAAACAAAGCGAGGGAAACATTAAGATTGGTAAATGTTAAACAAATCATTAAATATGACGAGAAAACAACAGAGCGAGAGCCCACTGTGCTGAGGCAGCATATGCTGATCAGATTTGGTTTGCTTCATTTAGATCAAAAAAGCAAAACCAAACAATATAAAAAAATAAAATAAAATCAAACAAGTAAATGAACTGAAGAAAAATCCGGGGGAGGAGGATGGTTAAGGAGGTACCTTTGGTTTGTGTGGCTCGTTGTTTGGGCCGCTGTCATCTTTGACATCCATTTTCAGTTTACTTTCTGGGCTCATTATGCTGTCTCCTGAGAGGCCCATTGCTCCTTTAAACAAATGGAAAAAAAACACATTTACAAAAACTATTTAAACTAAACTTTTTAACTAAGTTCACAAAATTCATTGCTTTGCAAAACATGCTCCCGTTGAACTTTTTAACAAACTGTCAAGCAACAACTAACAACATCACTGTATTTTTTTGGGATTTTATGTGATGGGCCACCACAAAGTAACGCAGAAATTTGAAGTGGAGAGGGAAAGTTTGAAAATCATGCATTAGTTTTCTTTCAGTTCACAATTACATACTACTTT
The DNA here is from genome assembly GCA_014839685.1 of Anableps anableps. Taxonomy (NCBI): domain Eukaryota; kingdom Metazoa; phylum Chordata; class Actinopteri; order Cyprinodontiformes; family Anablepidae; genus Anableps; species Anableps anableps. The sequence goes on along the minus strand of CM026080.1, from coordinate 21,270,986 downwards.
GAGTTGTTTTATCACAAATAATCCCAAAACACATTGAAAAAACTTTGAATTAAAATGTAGATTGTGCATTTAGCAGCAAGGGATTGAGGTAGTGGAATGAAAGAATAATTCATAATTTTTTGTTACTTAGGGGTTAGTTGAACAAAAAAAGGAAACAACAACATGATATTTTATAACTTTTACGGGATTTTCTTGTGTGGTAAAAAAAAAAATACCAACAGTAACAATTCAGGCTCTTGAGTTCATCCACATGTAAAGTGACTAGTAAAAGTCAAATTTATATTCCTTGAACATTTTCATCATTTACAACCACAAACCTAATTTTTTTGGGGTTGTGATAGACCAACAAAAAGCAGTGCATAATAATTAAATGTAAGGAAATTATAGATGGGTTTCAAAATGTTTAATAAAAAAAAAAATTTAAAAAAATCTGAAAAGTGTGGAATGTGTTTGTATTCAGCCCTCTCTACCCTGATATCCCTAAACACATTTCAGTGAATTATTAATTATTAAACAGAGTCCACTTGTATGTCATTTAAATCTCAGCATATACATCTGTTCTGTGAAGGCCTTAGTGGTTTGTTACAGAACATTAGAGAACCAACAGCATCATGTAGACCAAGAAATATATCAGACAAGTCAGGGATAAAGGTGTGGAGAAGTTTAAGGTTAGCAACGACTCATCTAGGGGACACTGATCAGATGAAACCAGAATAAAAATGTTTGGTCAATGTATGGGGGAAACCAACACAGCTCATCACCCTGAACACACTATCACACAGTGAAATATGGTGGTGGCAGCGTCATGCTGTGGAGAAGCTTTTCTTCAGCAAGGATGGAAAAGATGGTCAGAGAGGACTGGAAAATAGATGGAACTAAATACAGAGCAATCCTGGAAGAAAACCTGTTATATGCAGCTAAAGACTTGAGGCTGGGGCAGACGTTTACCTTTCAGAAGGACAACAACCTGAAACACACAGGCAGCGCTACACTAGAATGGTTTAGATCAGACCAAAATCCAAGAGAGAATTTGTGGCAAGACTTGAAAATTTATGTTCACAGATGCTTTTCACCCAATCTGAGCTTGGAGCATTTTACAAAGTGGAAAGGTCAAAAATTTCAGTCTTTAGATGTGCTACAGAAATAACCTAAAAGACCTGTAGCTGTAATTGCAGCATAAAGGTCGTTCTACAAAGCTATGACTCAGGGGGGCTGAATTCAAATACATGTCAGACTTTTCGGCTTTTTATTTATAAAAACCCTTTGAAAATCCTTGTTTCTTTGTACTTCACACACTACTTTGTGTAGGTCTGTCAGATATATGGTTGTGGTTGTAAAGTGACAAAAATGAAAGAAAGAAAAAAAAAAAAGTTTAAAGGAGAATAAAATATTTTACAAGGTACAGGATTGTGCCCTTATATCTCTTGAACAGCCAAGGTTTAATTTGCATACAAGTTATCTAAGCCGTCTAGGCAATTATGAACAAAAAAAAAAAAAAAAAAAAAAAAAAAAAAAAGAAAAAAAAAAGAAACATGCTAGTTATCAACCATACATCTAGATGACAAAGAGCAAGTTATATCTAATCTGTGGGTGTAATTTGGATACCTGCAGGTGGTATACTGTAGCCTGGACCTTGCCCGTTGCCTGTGGTTAAACTGTTGTTGCTCGTTGGCTGACTGTAGGAGCCAGAGCTCACTTGGTTGATGCCAGGGCCTTGGTAGTTTCCCTGCCTGCCACACACAGAAGGAGAAAATAAAATCTTTATTAGATTTAGTAGACATGAATCAAGTTAGTCACAATGTAATGACAGGCTGTGGAGGGATGCTGGTAGCAGAGGAACAGAAGTCACATAATGACAGAGAAGCTATTTGGCAGTCTGTCATTGCCGTCCTCCTTTGCTGCTTTAGGAAAACACTAAGCGCCACGTACGCCTGAAAGCCGCTAAAAAGACATAGCATATCTCTGATCAAACAAACTGCTCTTCTGAAAGATTTAGAATGAGCACGTAGCATCGGGAAAGAAAAACAAAAATCTCTCCACTTGCCTCTTCCACTAATCCCTGATATCGCCCCCCCCCCACTACTACCACCACTCTTTTCTTTCTCCCTCTTCTTCTCCCTGAAGTCATAATTTAACTAATTAAGGTGTGCTTTAGGAGAGGATCTTGTTATTTGTTGCCATGGTGGCAGCAGAAATCAATGCTGCTTGCTCAGCCTGCCCCCCCCCTCTCAGGCAGCTCATCACATGGCACTGTGAGTGACATCAGAGGGGTCTTATCTGCAACCTGCTGAATGCTAGCCATCAAGACAGAAAAGTAAACACATGTTTAGACGTATTTCACCTGCTGATTAGAGATTATCTCCTGGACAACCATGTAAGGGAGACAGAGAAAGACCTTGCAAGATGGAAAAAAAAATGCAATACAATCAAAAACGAAAAGGATTTAGATCAAATGTAAAGGCAAAACATGACAGGACGCTGTGGGGGGGGTGATTCCAGCTCAATCCAGATTTAAACGTCAGTCAATCTTATCCTCACTTACATCCTTCTTTCTTTTTAAACACGGACACATATAATACCACATGTTGGAAACGATACACATTGCCTGAGAGGAGGGATCGGTTTGGTAAACCTCCCCATAATCTCATCTCACAGATGTAATTAGTCATAGAGCACGGAAGATGATACATATGTAATCCCTCTATGGGGGCCGAGGTGCACAGGGGAGCTCCATGGCAAAGAAGCAAGCACACCAAATCCACGCTTATCTGTTCCCGTTTTCTGTAACGGTAGGAAAGTGGTGGTGGTGATTGGGGAGGGGGGGTTAAACTCCTTCAATGCTGCCTACATGTTCCCTAAAAACCCTTGCATGAGTCAAAGAAGCAGGGATAAATTTACCTTTTGATTCTCACATTTTTTGTAAGCGAGCAAGTGTGCATGCTCACAGAACTAAAAAGTACGTCTCCAAATTCAGAGTACTTTCAGACCTTAAAAAATGTCCCATATTCCACCTTGAGCGATGCAAACAAAAGTTCTCATGTGAATACTGAAAAATCCAAATGATCAATAACAACAACAACAGTGGTTGGTGGATTTTTCGACTGTGGCACTCTTCTGTTATGACTAATTCATGTCATAAAAAAGCCCATTAGAAAGCACTTGATGGAGGCCCTGCACAGCGTTTAATCACGCTTAATATATGCATGTGCCGGTATCAGGGCTGGGGGGAGGGGTGATGAGCAAGGGAAAGGGAGGATGGCATAGCACATCCATCTTGCTCTTGGGCACCTTTGTGCAAGCAAAAAAAAAAAAAAAAAAGTATCCCATTGCCGCAGAGAAAGAAGTAAGAGAAGGAGGAGGGGGAAAAGAAAAAGAGGATGGAAATGAGGGTGAGGAGGAAAGGAAGAAACAAGGTGGAAGGAAGGCAACAAGGGACCTGAGTGGTGGACGTATGAGTCCCTGATGGACCAAAACAAGGGGCGGACTTTAAGCACACCGACCTGGAGCTGGAAGACATTCCTGTTCCTTAAAACTAAGTTGAGGGAAAACTCAAAGTACAAAAAAATACAACGCTCAATATAAAGAGGCCAATACACTCGAATTTGTTGTCTATGAGGATTTTAAAGAAGAAAATGAGAAAAAATAATGCACAAAATGTACTACTGCCAGTTCCCTGGATCATTGTTGTGAGCAGGACCACACTGCAAAACACTGTAAATGAGAAAAATGAATATTTTTAAACTAGTGGATGTCAAACTTTTCAGGTAGAGCCCACTCTTAGAGGAACAAAACAAGAAAAACGTGCCAAATTTTATTTTCAAAATGAAAATTTATATGCATTTGACATTCTTATACTTCTTTTCTAATTTGATAAATTTTTTGTAAAAAACAAACCAACAACAACAACAACAACAAAATATATATATGTATATGTATGTATATATGTATGTATATATGTATATGTATGTATGTATATATGTATATGTATGTATGTATGTGTGTGAGAACTGCACTGCACAGAGAAAAAAACCTACAGCTTTCTTTTCTGATGTTTTAAAAAGTAATTTTCTTGCTTTGGGTAGAAGTCAGGTTTTCTCTTAAAAAACTAAGTTGCTATCAGAAAAGTAAAAAAAAAGTAAAAGTAAAACTAATGATTCATTTTATGCTTTTAGCTGTCAGATAGGCCAGCAGATCTCTGTTTATGTATCTTCAACAGCATAGTAGGCATCCTAATGGCGTCTTTTCACTTCTTTCTGTCCTTTTCTCAAATCGCTGCTTTGTTGAAAGTGTGATATGGGAACAAATCCAGGTTGCAACATTGGAAAACTACACACTATTTCTGTTTCCAAAACTACAAAATAGATGAATATAAGGAAGGTTCTAGTGTACGGAAGCTGAGACTGGACGTGTTATGCATAAACCTTTTTCTGGTGGTTTTGTCGAGATAATGAGTTGATTTCAAGAAAACAAACTTTGTTTTCTCAAGATCACAAGATGATTGGTGTGTGTACTAAACCTGATTCCATCATTCAAATGCATGCCACACCAGCGGTAGAGGACTAATAAGTGTAAGTCATGGCATGCATGTGTAATTCTGTGAATAATTCTGTGAATAAGTGATACCATAATGACCATAATGACACCACGTCGTTGATTGTATCCATCAGGAAATTAACTCCTTATCTCAAGAAAACGGCCATCGTTATGTCGTGATAATGACATAATTACCTCGTTATCTCGAGAAAACAGTCATTGTTATTTCGTGATAACGACATAATTATCTTGTTATCTCGAGAAAACGGTATTCGTTATGTCGTTATAATGAGATAAATAATTTGTTATCTCGAGTTAACCATTGGGAAAATAAACATGTGAGTACGACCGCTCTCGGCTTCCGTACTTGTCCTCGAACCTGCTTTTTCATTTTTTTAAATTCATTTTAATACCTGATCACTTTGGTGGAGAAGTTTGTTTGCTTGTGTTTTTTAAGTTACTCTGATCCAACCTATAATTCATTCAGGCAATAAAGGTCTCCTAATAGCAAGAGACTTGTTTTGTGTCTCCATAAAAAAGAAAAACCACCATTGTACTATCCATCCTTTGTCGTGTGGAACTGGTTTTTATCTTCGGACGATAACAGGTGGAGAATATCCTGTATTGGTCCATTTCTGCGAACTTGTTTAAAAATAAAACGACTTGAAACTACATCTTTAGGCAGCTAGCAGCCTATCAAAGTTGGTATATTCACTCACCTGACCTTGTCAGGTCTCCTTTTGCATGAATTATTGCAGCCTGACATGGAGGTGATCAGCCTGTGGCTCTGCTGAAGTGTTAATAATTCCCTAAATCCAATAGATTCTCTGTGGTCAGACAAAAAGAAACAAGAAATGAAATTCCTTATGATCAGGTAAGGTGAGTAAGTTTGCTGGCTAGTCAAGCACAGTGACACCATGGTCATTTGAGAAAGTACTTTTAGCAGTGTAGGCAGGTGCCAAGTTATTCTGGAAAATGAAATCAATATCACAATAAAGCTTGCCAACAGAGGGAAGAATGAAATGCGCTAAGATTTTTGGCATAGTTCCTTTACTGCCTTTTTTACAGAAGTTTTCCTTCCACTCAACCTTACATATAACCACTATAAACAGCCAGCTTCTTTAGAAATTCCTATTTGTGGCTCAGGTTCAAGTAAACATCTGCCAGCTCAGGAGTCTTCAGTATGTTTGTGTAGGCCATAACATATCTGTGTTAAACATATTTTTTAAACTGTCTCATATAATATTGTAATCTTGTGAGAAACTAAATCTTTGATTTTCATTAGCTTTAAATGCTGCTTAAACAAAAAACTTTAAAATGTATGAGCATAACCATTTAAAAGTAGACTTTTCTGTTTTTTATTTATTGCATCTACACCTTTAGCTCTTGTTTTTCTACCTGTTTCTCTGTTCTTATTTCTACACACACAAACAGGGACAGGCGGTTCTCCCCTTTTACTATGTACTCCATGTGTGAAGAGCATCTGAGAAGGCCACTTTCCAACCACAGGGAGAGTGCGTGTGAGCACTGAAGTGTGTTTGAGCGTGTCCTTGTGTTAGTGTGCAGGGTGGGTGCCGTTGCCAAGGGGATGCCATGGTTACGAGGTGCCAGCCAACCAGCTGACGGTTTCTCTCTAGAAGTGGCAGTGCCTTTGTCCTTCATTCGCAGCGACAGAGGCGCGCGGCGATGCCTCCCAGTGCTACTAACTGGACGAGACAGTTGAAGCACTGGGACCGCAGGCCCCTGCTCATTGATCTCCTTTGCTTGGTGTGTGTTTAAGTGTGTTTGGAGAAAAGTAGAAGGAAAAAAAAAACCAGCAAGAGGCTCCTGGATGGAAGGATGGAGTGGATCGGCTGGAGGCTATGAATTATATATGGACCCAATCTGTTCTCAGGGCAGCTTGGGCCCCAAACTCCTGACTCTACTCACCACATACATTTACAAACATCCAGACTGCGGACCAGAATAAACCCAACACACACATACAGGCAAAATAAAAGGACAGCTTTTAACATATTAAATCCAGAGAAAAGCTACTTCTCTCCCCCCTCCCTTTCAAACATCAAACAGCTCAGGATGGATGGATGAAGGAGAAGCCATTTATTTTGCCCATCTAATGAAAGCAGAGAGCTCCGCAGCGCTGCCAAGACTAGGAGCGACAAAGCGCCACAGGCAGCATCTTCCGTTCTTGACATTCAAGCGCTGCTCTTATTTATTTAGTAAATTTACTTACTAAGGAGGTCAGAAATGAATTATTTGGCGAGGATTTGCCTGGGAGCACTTTCCTCTCCTCTCATTCCTCATCCAACATTTTTCTCCCCTCAATTTCCTTTTTATTTATGGCTCTTTCTTTTTTGCTCTTGCTCAACTAAGTGCTTATTTTTACGACAGCTCGCCTGTTCCTATAGCTCGAGGAACTTTTTTGCAGAGTGTCGCCGGTAGCGTTGGGAAGTCATTTGCGGAGCCAATTCCACCCTCTGAAGCTGCTGCCAAGGAAAAGCTTATACCTTTTAAGACTTTATGTTCCCCTCTATGTTTTCCAAAAAAACATCAATCTCCAGCTGCCTGAAATCCTGTTGTGCACCTCTCTTCCAAACAAGCTTACACCTCTTCCTCGTTAATAGCGCTCACAGAATCCACAGCCAGCTTTTCCAAAAATTCATCCGCATTTCAGATTAGATTTGTAGTGATAAGGAAGACTTAACGACTTTGTCAAAAAAAATGTATACAGTTAAATACACCATAAAAAAGTGAGTATTGAATATCAGCCATTAAAATTATTTAAACGTCAATTCTAATATAAATTAGAAGTTACCTGAAGATGTTAGTTCAGATGGGTGTGTCTCAGTTAATTTACGTCAGTAATTAAATTCAAAATGTGAAAATTTTATATGTAGATCGTTACGAACAAAATGATATGTTTCAAGTGTTTATCGCTAATCATTTTCATTATGGCTTACAACTAATTACCTACAACTGTAGATTAGAGTATTACAAAGGACCAATAAAAGAAGGATTTATGATATAGAAATGTCTCATTACGGCCTACACAATCAGTTAAAGGCTGTTGACACGATAGTTGTCCAGCACACAGTCACTGACCCCTTCCACAAAGCTTGTAGGACACAAAATATAATTGCACAAGGGGCTGGCTGTTCACAGAATGCTGTATGCAAGCTTTTTAATGGAAGGCTGAGTGAAGGGAAAAACTGTGATTGATAAAAGGTGCACAGGCCATAGGATTACTGCAGTCTAGAGAGGACTTTGGGGAGATGCCTTCTCTCAAAGACTTGACTTTAAAAACTTTCAGTCTCAGAGCAAGAAATGAAGTTTAGGCCTTTAGTAATTTGTGACGGCACTTGCCAATGTCAGACCTTCCACTAAGCTGAGCTACTTATCTCTGAGGTAGTTTTTGCTAATGAATGGCACAATGTATATGTGGTCATCAGGGACAACCTTTACATGACAAAGTTTTATATTATTTTGCTACCATTTTATGCTCTAATCCCAAACCAAATATTCCTTCAAATTAACATTTTATATAAATAAATTTTATAATTCAAAATTTGTAATTTATTGTATAAGATGGGTCATAATAAAAAAGATTGGGCTCATGGGGAAATGATTTCTAATGCAGACTTCTCAGAAGTTCTGCTCCTGAGTTTCTCTTGAAGTCCCAGCCAGAGCAAATGTTGCTCTCTTTTTTGCCACCTCAGGTAAAAACAAAACTCTCAGTTTATATGAAGCATGTACCAAGCTCAATGATTGTCTTCAGAACTGAAACTCCCACAGATCTATTGTGTGCTCCTTAATTACTTTTTCAGCAGTTGTAAAACTGTATGTGTGTATATGTATTTTACATTCAGCTCTCCACAAGTTACAGAGACAGAGTGAAGGACCATATTTTGCTGAATCTGATGCTGCATTCCAAATGTTCCATCACTCACTCATTACAATGTAATTCTCTCTTTATATTGTAATTAATAACGTATGTTGGAGCACAGTTGAGCTAACCCACTGGACTTGACCTATTGTAAAAGTCTGTCTAAACCACCCCCAGGCTATACAATGGGCTTGAAAATCAAATATGGCCATTCCAGTCTTCCCTGATCCTCTTTACAAACCTCTTCTATGTGTTTTACTGTTGCGAAATTACACAGAAAACTATGCAGTGCTCTAACAATTCAAGTTAAAAATCTCTGAATAACAAATTATAATTAAAATAGAGAAAAAGGCATTAGCTGGAGCAATACCACATTTGTAAACATGGAATGCGTAAGTTGGTTTGCTGTAGTGGTGTGTTTTATTCAGGTAAATAATGATTTATACTACTATATACTACTTTTATAAAGCTACTTTTAATATACTACTTTTTACTACTTCATTATCGCTTTATGCCTTAAAGCTGCTGTATGTAACTTTTTATGAAAAAATGTTTTTTACATATTTGTTAAAATTATCATTATGTCGTGACAGTATAATATAAGATAATCTGTGAAAAAAAAAAAAAAAAAAAAAAAAAAAAAAATCAAGCTCCCCTGCCTTCTCCCTGTGCCCAGTACTAACTGCAGAAATACACCACTCAGTCAGAAACAACCAATCAGAATCAGGAGGAGGGTCTTAGTGCGGTCAGTCACCCTCATGCATGTGCCACTCACAACCTGTCCCTTGCTCTCAACTACATTACAGCTGGTTCACCACAACATAGCCTGCCACAAATGCTAAGGCTAGTTAGCATGACCACTGATGATGGTGGATAAACAGTTTTCCTGGAACGGTAAGTTGTTTCTTCACCATTAGCACATTTAGCAGCGCGTACACAAGGTTGATTCACAGTGCTAAGACCTTCCTCCTGCCTCTGATTGGTTGTTTTTTGGTCGGGAGTGGTGCATTTCTTTAGACAGCAAGAGTAGTTCACGGCGGAGGTGGAGGAGCTCGAGCTTTTCACAGATTATCTGTCTCATACCATAGTGTCACAACATGGTGACAGTTTTAACAAATATGGAATATGGTTTTTGCTGAACTGAAATCACCTGAAATCAGGTGTGTTAAAGCAGGGAAACATCTAAAACATGCAGGGCAGTGTGCCTTGAGAGTGTTGGGAAACACTGGTCAATAGATTTTATATAAATATTTAAGTTTTATGTATATATGACATTGTTTATACAACAGGACAATTTTCTATGGGCCCACAAGTCTATAGGCCAACACGCCCTCCTCCTTCAACCGAATCAAACTGATTAACAAACAGAACCGGGGCAGTTGTTTCTAATTCCAGTCTTGCAGTGGGGGCGAGACTGACATGGCTCAGGAGGGAACAAAAACACTCCATGCGCCACACCTAATGAAGATTTAATCTGGGCCCACGCCTGCAGCCCTGGGATGCCAGAAGTGGTCTTCCTCTGCTCATTTCGAATTCTTTTCACTTTGTGTAATGAAGTCGAAGTGTGTTTACTAATGTTTCAAGGGTGTGTGTGAGTCAGGAGGGGACGCAGAGGCAGAAATGTGGAGGATTACAGGTGGAAATGAAATGAAAGAAGAGGAAAGAAAGGAAGCAGAGATCTGCTTAGGATATTTAACAAACTAGTGCCTAATTTGGAAGTTTTGTAGCGGGTGGCTTTGGCAGCGTCGGGATGAATCATCAAAGATTAAAAAAGAAAGAAACAGACATGTGCTACGACTAACAAGTTGTTTCTCAGACAGCGAAAGAAACTAAGTCAGAATGTTTCACAGTGTTGCAGAGATCTGGAAACACAAACGGGGTGCCAGAGCCTTTTTAACTGCAGGTTTTTCGGAGGCCAATTTTCTCCTGATCTCCCTCAGATGTGTAAAGTGGGATCTGAGGAAGAAAAAACATAACAAGGCCACGTTGGAGACAGCGGAGAACAAAAAGCAAATTGGAGAGAAGAAAGGCCGAGGGAGATGAAACAGTCTGGGTAGGATAATAGAGCTGCACAAAGATGAAGAGGCCGATACAGTTGGGAGAGTTGGTGAAAAAGAGAGAAACAGGTGGGAGGAGAGAGCGGAGAAACAGACAAGGAGGGATAAAAGAGGGTGAATGAGCGACATTGGGCAAGACGAACACTGAGGGCGAGATAGACACTAACATAAAAAGTTTTCTTCAAAAATGTCCATTACCACAGTTCTCTTTGCCTTATCTTTTTTTAAATTAGTCAGAAAAGCACTTTCTGCCAGAACACTAATTCCTATGTTTGGATTTTAAACAAAGGAGGTGGCAGAAGTACAACTTATCTCAAATTTAAACACAAACTTATTCTGGGAAGCAAATATAATCCTCTAGCTTGTTTATACAAGTCCTCAGTTGTTTAAGTGTGCCTTACAAAAGTATTAATGCCCTTTGAACATTTTACACATTTTGTCACTTTACTATCACAAACTTTAAACCATATCTTTAGGATTTTATGTGGTAGATCAACACAAAGTAGTCCGTAATGGTGAATTCGAAGCAAAATTATGAACTATTGAAACACTTTACAAATAAAAATCTAAACGGTATGACACTAATTTGTATTCATAGACACTTTCACTGCAACTGCAAGTCTTTTGAGTTATGCCTCTACCAGCTTTGCACACCTGGAAACTGAAAATATTGATAATTCTCTGCAAAATAGCATATTGGCAGTCAGATTCAATGGGGAGCATCCATGAATAGCAATTTTCAAGTCTTACTGCAGATTTGCAACTGGATTTAGATTTTGACTTTGACTTGGCTATTCTAGCACATAAACATGTTTTGATTTAAATCATTTCAGAGTAGCTCTGGTTGTATATTTAGGGACACAGACTCAAATTTTTTGTTGCTTTCAACAGGTTTTGTTCCAGGTATTCCCTGTATTTAGCTCTATTCATCTTCTCATCTCTTCCCACCCATTGACCAGCTTCCTTGTGCCTGCTGAAAATAAGCAATCCCACCTCATGATGCTCTCAGTTCCCTGTTCCGTGTTCATTTTCTCTCACTTGGTATTTTGTATGTAAAAGTTGGTTTAATCTGATCAGAGCACCATCCTCTGCAATTGCCGTGTCTCCTATATCGAAAAGATATCAAAAGGGCAGATTTCAGAACAGAAAGGACTAAACCTTTTGCTTCCAATGTGATTTGAACAGTACCAACTCCTTCACTCTATAAAGAGATTAAAGACCCAACATAGGAAACCTTTTGCTGTTAATAGGAAATCAACACAGATCATTTTTCAGCTAGTAGGGTATAAATGATAGAGAACGAGCCTTCTCCTGCAGCAGCTCCACAGTGAACGACACCTCTCTTGTTTCTTGGTGCAGAGACTGACAGCCGGCCTCATTGGGCTCAGCAGTGGGGATCATGTCATGTCACTTCTTATTGACAGCCCAGCCATCGCCTAATGGCTTGTTCAACAATTGCATTGCTGCCTGGGTACATAAGTGTGTGTGTCAGTGTGAGTGGCAATGGACCCCCTGATGCACATAATTAATCATACATACTGTCAGGCACGCCCAACCCTCTCCAGATGCACTACTGTTTTTGTAAGTGAACAGAAATCTGAAACAGTGTTAACAGGTTTCTGCACAAGCTCTTCAAAGTGAGTTGTTTCTTATGATACTAAAAATTGCAGTGATGATGCTAATTTTAAAATTAAAATCTAGGGGTCTAGGTGAATGTGAAGACAATAAACTGGTTAAGAAAGTGTAGGAGCAAAAGTTTTCGAGTTGGGCTGTCTGTGGAATGCAGACCTAAAATGGATAGTTCAGAATTTCTGAATTGAGGTTTGTTAAAAATGTTTTAAGAAGTCGATAACTCATCTGATGTCTTCATTTGGTATAAATCCATATCAGTTGATCACAAAAGCTGAATTTAATGACTGGTCTGACAGGGGACAAGACTAATGCAGAGTTCTACCATCTTATAACAACTCCAATCTTAAAATGTAATAGTAATTAATGCTAAAGCTTTTAATAAACTTTTAACATCTCATCATGTTTGCGTTGGGTAGTTATTTATGGAGAACCTGATGAATATTTAAATGGAAGGGAGGTGGTGTGCCACTAATGTTCTGTGTGAAACACACTTAAAGAACAGAACAAGTAATGTGTTTCCGGATAGGAAAGTATTGTCTTCTCACAATAGGAAACCTTTTAATCAGCTTTATAAGCCACATTACTTTTAATTCAGACAGTTCCTAAGACTAGAAATGATTCACATATTCTGTTTTCACACAGGAAGTCCATTGGTGATGCACCACCTGTAACCACACTTTTCTACATTTATGGTCAACAGCTTCTCTGTAAATAACCCTCCCAAAAGACGCAACAACAGGTTAAAAGTGGATAAGAAAAGCTTTCCAGAAACCGATTACAGAGATGAATTGTTTTAAGATGGTAGAAGTCCGCTTTGGTCTTGGCCACTGTCAAAATAGCCCGCTATATCTTCAAGCTGTTGTCGTACCAGTTCTATTCATGAAAAGAGCATATCGCTTATGATGCACAGAGGGTGCATAAGGACAGAAAAACTTACTTTTACTGTTTCTAATTTTTCACATATGTAGTAATCATCTGTCAATCTTGGCATGAAAGGTCAATGCTCTACACACAGTCTGAGTGTCCCTATAGGAGATCAGATATTTATTAGCTAACAAGCAGAAGCTGGGGCCAACTAAGGTGCTGCTTATAATGCTAAAATGAGTTAATCTTTGTTAGTGCAGACAGAGCGTCTATATGGGGTAGCATGAGATTAATTAGCATTATCATTGGAGCAACATTTTCATAGCATTTATATTAATTCAGATTTATTATATCTGTATATTCAAAAGACAAAGGCTGTCTGACTTAGTTGGACCTTAAATTACAAATGCTGGAATGTTAAAGCAGCATATCTATGTACATCAAGCAAATGCAAGGCAAATGCACATTAATGTGATTGGGGAATTACTTTTAGACACAGCCTGCAACTGTAAACAGCAAAGGGAGGTTTCAGCTGGAATCGGACTCACGTTTCAATGAATATCAGCAAAACTGCTCTCTTGATGGATTATTAGGACAAACCCTCACCAATACGAGGAATGAGTAAGTCTTCACAAGCAACAGTCATGTTTTCATAAGTTTCCTTCAGCAAGGTTCAGGGAAAGTTTACTACCCACACAATCCCTCAAGAAATCACTGTCTCTAGCATCACAGGCATTCATAAAGTCAAGGCGCTGCCGCTGATGGAAGAATTAAAACCCTTTGCTCAAACTCTGTTAAAGCATGAAAGACGTTTTTTTTTTTTTTTTGTCTGTCTGTAGGAGCTTGGTGTCATTTTCATCTTGGGTGCTCTCACAGTTAAAACTGAATTGTATCTTTTCTTTTCTTATGTGTTGACAGTACTGTATCCACGCCACACTGCCTTCTGAAAAACCAATATCTGATTTTTTTTCCCTTTTTGCAGTGAATTGCTCTGAAATCAAAATGTCAGGGGCTTTATGAGATGTGTAAAGATAAGTGTAGCTCTATAAATGGCACCCAGAAGAGTGAAAGCCCTGAAAACAAACACTCACACATAAAAGTGATAGAAGACAGAGGTGATTATTACCCTTCATATTAACAAAATGTTTGCTGACTATTTCTGCTGCATTGACTCAGTTCTTGCTTTTAAAATACCTGAAATAGATTAACAAGCTTACCTTACATATTAATCCATATTTTTGTGTGAAGAACTGCACAAAATTCTAAATTTGTTGTTTTGCTTACAAGAAGCCAGTCCTTCTTGCAATAACTTGAAGTAGTCTTTGTTCATTTTTTATTTTCAGGCCTTCTGCAGGTGTTCTAAATGCCATCTTAACGTCGGGCTAAAGTACAGGAAAAGCAGTGCAAAAGTTTGTATTGCAAGAGAACCCTGCCTCTGAAGATGCAAAGTATGAAGAATTTAGAGATGCACCAGAATATCTCCTGACTTTTGGGAATCCAAAATTTTTCAGATTAGCAAAGATAGTAAAGGTGGACCTTTACTATGGTATGTTCTACTGGATCCCACTGACAGCAACACTTTTTGGTTTGGACACTGTTATTGAGCAAAGAAGTGAGCTGTTAAAAATGAAGTCAGAGGAAGAATAGAGATGTAAGAAACTATTTTAAAGTGAGACTGTGTTTTTGTACAACACATTGAGGCATGTCTGCAGTCCATTTAGGCTGTGAGAGAGCAAGAAAGAGCATGACTTTCAGTAGATTACAGGACAGTAGAGAACAGTAAATTTCCCCTTATTAATCTTTTTTGATCTATCCTCTGTCACGGAACCACTTGGATTTGGAAATGTTAGTTGCCTTTTAGAAATCTCAGAGTTATAGTTGTAATCAATCTCCTAAAAATACATACATTGAGAAAATCGACTTGTTTTTCTGCAAGACACTGTTATGTGACTGTGGCATGATGTCACCTTTGCTCCTAATATAAATGATTAATGACTGCTCACAGATGGAAGACTAGAAAAAAATATTTTCAGTGGTGTTTTTATTTCTTATATTGCAGTTAGGAAACAAACAGGGATTTGCTACTGTCGGTATCAGCAGGTAAAAGTTTTACCAAAAAAAAAAAATGGCTATCAGAAATTGCCCAATAGGTTCTGATTGGTTCGATCAGAATTAGTTTTACAAGTTTGCACCAATGAAAAAGACATAAAAATCTACAAACTGCCCCCCTCAAAAATAATCCCTGTTTTAAAAGTAATTTGGGTTTCCTGTGACCTTGCGGTACTCTTACCTGTTGTGAACAGAGTTGGCTACTGCTGCCTCCTGAGGCTTGCGATTAGATGGAGGACCCATTCCTGGCCCAGCTGGTTGCGGCATGCTGGGAGAAGTGGGGCCCATAATTGGGTAGGTCCTGTTTTGGCTCCCTGGGGCGTGGCTCCGTCCCCCAGGCCCTTGACCGTGCATGGGGCTGGTAGCATTCATCCCCAGACTGCTGGACAGACCAGGGCCACTGTAGTTGCTTCCAGCTGACCCAATGTAGTTAGAGGGGCGAGGGTAGTTACCTGGATTAAAAAAAATAGGAAGACAATCATTAAACATAGTTTAAAATGGATAACGCACGTCAACAGTTTTATGTTGTTGAGCTTGGACAGATTTAAGGATGTTCCTGAAATACAGAAGTCACATAGGCTTAATAAATTTGAGAGAAATTGAGTGTGCTTGTCAGCTCATGGTTTTGTATGCACAACTATGGCTATGGCACAAAAAAACAATTTCATCCCACTAAACAATAACACAGTGACAGTAAACCTGTTACAATAAATACTGTGACAGATAAAGAATGAGAAAAATGTAAAGAGATTAACCAAATTGTTATTCAGAACCTCTTTAAAATGCAGTGTGTGCAAAAAAAAAAACAAACAAACAAAAAAAAACAACAACAACAAAAAAACAACAAAAAAAAACATTTAGGGTGTGTTTCTGGTGACATTTTTTCAACACTGCAGGTTGCTGGATAGCCTTGGGAACAATTTCCAAGCTTAAGGCTGACTTTGTGAAACACTTGAGAGGAGCTCTAATCTGCAGTAAATGCTTTCTTGCTGCCCTGGAGTGTCACGCGCCCATGATGCCAGAAGCTTTCCTAAGGCACACTTAAACCCCTCTATTTTGGCTTTAAAACCTCAGCTCAATTCCAACCGCAACACGAAAGGGAGGACCATGCTGGCAAATACAACATGGCTATACAGCCAAAGATGAGACTCATATACCAGGATACAGCCACGCCAAGCTTTACCCAGGGAAATCTGTCATACGCAGAATGCTGTCCAAAGGGATCCTGATCCAGATGTTTCCTCTACACCATAAAGAAGAACTGAAGAGACTCTCCTTTTCTTGCAAACGTATTCATACCCGTTACATAATTTTACATACAGGCATGTTGCAACAATAAGCTTGATGTTATTTGGTGGGATTTTATTAATAGACTAATATAAAAGTCTTCTGGTCAGATAAATTTTTACTTTTGGGCCTACATGCAAAAAGTAATATTCACATCAGTATTAACATACCACTTCAACAGTAAAATATTAGGAGTGGCAGCATCATGCTGTAGAGAATCTTTTGTTCAACAGACATTGTGAATTTGGTCAGAGTTCAAGGGAAAATGGCTGGAGCTAAACATGGAGAAGTTCTGGGAGAAAATCTTTTAGAAGCTTCAAAAGACTTGAGACTGGGGCAGAGATTCCCCTTCCAGCAGGACAACAACCTTGAACATACAGTCAGAGCTACAATGGCATTGTTTAGATCAGGGGTGTCCAAAGTACAGCCCAAAGAGCGATTTTGTTTGGCTCGCAACTTCAGTCAAAGAATGGTACAACTTTGGCACACGTGGTTCATGCAGATGGACACCTATGAAAAATATTTTAGGGAAAATTTTACAGACAAATTAAAATGTTCCTAAAAATGAATCTGTCATTAATTAAGCAAGGTTTTTACCTTTATTTTAACTTCATAGTAAATAGGACAACAAAAATTGAGCAATTTCAAAAAGCAGACTTGGGAACACCCATTAAAAAAATGTAGCTAAATAAAGCACGTTTTTGTTTTTTAACAAAGAGTCATCCTCCTTTTTTGCTGAGAACAGACAAAACATAGATATAACAAGAATAAACAACTGACCCCAACATATTTTAGGAGATTGCATTATTTTCTCTAAATAAGGCAAATGACCGTTTTGTATTTTGGATCTATAACGGTTTACCAATTACTGTTATACAAAAATAAGGTTACTATTTAAAGTGTTTAAATTCTTGGTGGGTAGATAAAAACAATCCTCCATACAATGATTTGGGAGGTGGGAGCTTGAGGGGGAGTTGAAATAATCTCCCTTTCTTTTTTGCTTTGAACTTGCAGATGCTGGTCCACAAAGCAAAAACTCTGAACACCACTGGCTTAGATCAAAGCATATTCATGTGTGAGGATGGCTTAGTCAAAGTCCAGACCTAAATCCAATTGAAAATGTGTGACAGGAGTTGAAAATTGGTGTTTGCAGATGCTCTTCATCTAACCTGACTGAGCCTGAGCTTTTTGCCAAAGAAAAATGGGCAAAAGTCTGTAGATGTAAAAAGCTGGTAGAGACCTACTTTCAAGACTTGCAACTGTAGTTGCAGGTGAAGATTTTTCAACACAGTATTCAGTCAGGGTGACTAAATACTAGTGCATGACATACTTTTGATTTTGATCTCTCAAAAGTTTCAAAAGCTATGTATCCTGTTCCTTCTACCTGACAGTTATGTACCACTCTCTGTTGGTATATATCATAAAATCCCAGTAAGATGCAATAAAATCTGTGTGAAAAGGAGTTTGGATACTGTTGGAAGGTGCTGTACATTCAGGCTCACTTGCCATAACAAGCGAGTGCTCCTATAAAGAGCAGAGTATTCCCTCTGCAGGGAAAGAGCTGTTTCTACTGTGATACTCCCTTCCCAGGATAAATCCCCTGCAAAATAGAAATGGAAAATGTGGCATTCCCCATTGTAAAGGAGGCTATTTATTTTGATTTGATTAAGGGTGCTTTAGTTAGGCCTCACTGCATAATCCCCTGAGAATTTGTCTGGAAAAGGGGATCAAGTCCCTTTAAAACCTTGAAGGCTTTTCTGCATGCTCAAATGAAAAGAAGTTAAATGACAATATTCCACACAGGAGGGGAAGAAGAAACAACTCTGAAAATGGAAACGGCTTCCCACTGTCCTCGAGTCGCTTCAGCGAAAAAGCACTATCCACATGACATAAGCCTGTGAGGCCTACGACAAGGCAGACGCAGCAGAAGGTGGGAAAGGAAGCAGAGGAACACAGACGAAAAGGGAGGTAGGGAAAAAAAAAAAAAAAAAAAAGCTTCCGACCTTCGAGATAGGATTTACACCCACTGGAAATAAAAGTCTCTCCCATAAAATTCAGTGATTCCACTTGAATTTGTCCAGACGTTGTAATGAAATCTACAGTGGGAGATGAGGGAAGCTTTAGTGAGCTGGCGAGCTGAGTACGGCTGACACCTGTCAAGGGTTTTGGGGCTGTGATACGTAAGTGTAGAGGAAGAAAGGATGTCTGCTAACGAACACTGAAGGGGTGGGGGTGGGGTGTATGGTAAATGATAAATGTGTGTCTGAGTGAGCATCTCCACTGTGAATGCATATATAGTACTTTAAATTTAAAAATTTATCCAGATAAATTTTTAAATGTAATCGGGCTTCATTTTTGTTGCTCAGCCCATTATATTGATATTTGTAAATAAACTTTTTACTGTTTTCCCAATTTCATTGTGTGAGTGTTTCTGTGTATGTGTTTTAATTTTCTTTTCTCCCACCTTGCTGCAAGGAAAATTTCCCTAAGGGGACAATAATAAAGTGATGCTGATACTGTAAAGACTATTCAATGACACATTTCCAACTTTCTATTATTGAGATGTGAAAATCCTGGGAACCACACTTAGCTCAGCTGGATAAACCTTTTTCAGATGAATAAGGTCCCAGTCAGTGACCTCTCTCAGCTCTTTTTGGACAGCTGTTAAGATCCATGGCTGCCTGCCACATTCTCCATTGCCTGGGCAGACTTGGTGGTTTTTGGCATCTGTGACTGACTGAGGCTCCAGGAAACCTCCCGGGGAGTTGTTTATATCATACAGTCCCATTTTGACATTCTGCTTTTCTTTTTGGCAGATGAGCTAAAGAATCAGACGATATAAAACTGGGAGGGAGAGCCTGGAAGTTTCCATGAGAATGTTTTCGATTTTTCATGTTCATGAAACTAAAGGATGTCTGAAATTAGTATGCAGAACTTAGAGAACTTATCAAGTTTCATGCGATACCTTTTAAAAAGCTCTAGTTGTGAGCTGTGATTGCCTCGGCTAAAAGAAAGACAGCATAACAGGAGGATAAGGTTAATATAAGACCGTCCAATCAAGACTCTTGCTTTGTCCTGACGAGTGGTTCCTTTCCTAAAAGACTGCCAGACTACTTCTTCAAGGACAGATAATGAACTAACCCATGACTGAAAGCTCACTCCTTAAACTCCAAGGCAAAATTATTAAAGCTTTTCAAAACTTTCTATTAAATGTGCTATTAGAGTAAATCAGAACAGAAAGTTGAATAAGTTTTGTCTAATTTAGGGAAAAGCTAATAGAAATTATGCAGAGTGTTTTAAATTCTTTTCATATGAATTCACAAGCATTATTGTGTTTTATTTGAATGTTATGATAAATCAATATGAGTTAGATATGACGTAAATCAGATTTAGGGCTAGACTTTGACTAAGCCATTCTAACACATAGTATGCTTTGATCTTATGCATTGCCTTGCAGTTGCTGGAAAATGCACTTTAAGTTCAAGTTTTTTTGTGACTTTGAAAAGAATACGCCTTTTTCATTCGACATCATAACTATGCACTGCCTCATGTTGATTCCTAGAAAATAGAAGTTTTTGTTCGTAACCAAACCTAAACTTCATATCATCTATTTTATGTACTTTGTACACTACTCCTGTTGCTCTGGAAACCAATTAAGCAGAACCAAAAGGAAAAAGATGACAAGTAGGATATCATGTCTTATTTCCACCTTCTTGTGTCCTTATTTCTTAGTCTGTGTTTCCAGCACGCTCCTCCACATTCAGAGACTTCAAGGGGGAGTGTTGGTGATATTTATAGCCTGATGGAGAGGAGGAGAAGGGAAACTCATGGTGCTTCGTTCACAATTTCACGGAAATTCTCAACTCGGTCACGGCTTTGGTGGACACTCCATCCTTTGCCGGGTTTTAATCCCTGCGGCCTTGCAGGAGAGCTGGAGTGTAACCAAGGAGATTACAGTCTGCTGCTTCTCTCAGCAGACTGGACCGGCCAGAACTAACAGCCGAGGCCGTCTTTCGGTGGAGGAAGGTACAATGTGCCCTCAGGACTGGTGAACTTCCATCAATAAGAAGTGGAACACAGATTACATTGCTACATGCCTGAGCTACTGAATACAGGAGCCTGTGCAGGCTAAACACTAAGGAAGTAAATATTATCCTTTTTCCTCTCTTACATTTCATAGTTGCAGATGGAGGTGGATTATTTCAGTGGGAGACATTTGTAAGAGCCATTTCAGTAGCCCTTAAAATTAGTCGGACTCATTATTTGTTACAACATGCTTGGTTGGAATAATGGCCTTTTTCCCAGCATCTCTTATTGCCTGAGGCCCCCACATCCTCCTACAGCCACCTCAGCACCTTCCCCAGTAGGGTTTCTGAGCCACAGCAGGGCTGGGGTTCACCTTGGGGCAACTGAGCTCCTCAAACTGTCAATTTCCTCCCAAGACTTACTGACTCCTCTAGGCACTGGCTTGAGTCATGAGTTTTCTTTTTCTTTTTTGGGGGGAGCCGATTTAAATTGAGTCTCAGGCTTAAAAGTCCTGTCTGCAGCATGGTCATTACCAGTGGAGTGCCTTAACCCCCTTGAGGTGAGGAAGTCAGTGGAGAAAGGAAAAAGCACAGCTCAGACAGACTCCAAATCTCTTTTCTGTAATGGTATAATGTCCTCCTCCGCTGTCTGATTATGAGTCTGCTGTTCTCAACATGCTGGCTCTCAGCCGTGTCCAAGTACATGTCTTTACAAACAGCTGTTGGAGTCATTTGAGTTCTAAGGAGAGCCTGATCTCAACACAAAAAGATCAGCTTGACTTTGGATGAAGAGGGCTTTCAAAGGACATACGTAGACATTTAGCAGCTTCAGTATTGTTTGGAATTGCTGAGCTGACTTTTGGAGCTCATTTAGACAGCAGGAAAAGAAGAAAGGGAGAAAGATTTGGCAAGCCTGACCTCCATATATCATATGGTAATGGACTTATCTAATGAGAACTTTAGAAACAATAGCATAATCTTTAGGCACTGCTTATAGATTTGTTTCATCCTGTTCTAAGTAAAGAGCATATTACATCGTATTTAGAGGCAGAAAACCTAAAAATCTTGAAAAAGCATGAAACATAAGTTAGTGGACAAGTAATTTTAAACACGTAATTCTAAAACAGAGAGAGCCTTTTTTATTCCCCTCTCCAAAAACAGGATGGCACTACCATATATGGAGGATAATGTTATTTTTGCAAAGGCATGGGGGTATGGCGAATGGATGTGTGGCCACTTACTGATACAGCTGTACATTAAGCACTTTTGCTTCAAAAGAAATGTAGGTGAGCTCAGTGAAATAAAACATTTTTAGCCAGAATGGATTTCTGCTCTTCACTTATTAAAAAAGTCTGTCTGCATAAAAGTGTTTTTGGCCAAGGATTCTGTAAAAGCCTTCTTTTAAATCTTAAATCTTGGATTTAAGGAAAAGAACCCAAAGCTAAGGGTTGTACTTTCAAGCCACAGCTACTACAGACAGAGTAGGGAATGAACAGTCAGACCATGAAGTGAATGCAACAGCTTCTTATGAGGATAAAGTTTTTCAGGAAAGGTTTTTGTTTTTGCTGATAATTGGCAGCATATTTTTTTTCAGTGTCAACCAAATGAGAGAGCAAGTATAATTGCAGTTTAGGGTCAAACCTCAAGTCAGTATGAGACCAAACTGTAGCTGGATTCATCGAGTGCTGTGACAAACATGTCCCACTACACACCATTTGCAAGTTACATTATTGTAATGCTGTTTAAACCCTCATGAGTAAAACATAGACTACTTATGTGGAGAAAAGTGAGATTTAGTCACTAGATGGCTTTTAAAAACAAGGTATTCTAGCGGCACAATGGATTGCATAAATAATAAAGGTGATACCTGTGGGCGTTAGAGGAACTATGCTGGTCAGAACTAGATCAAAAATTACTAACCTGAATGCTGCCAGAATTTCAGTTTTTGAATTACAATTTTTATCACAAGCATTCATGTTTTCCACTGTGGTGAAATAGAGCAAACGAAACATTTAAATACCCCCATAGGGTGCCAGTTTGTTAAGTCTCCAAGCTACTGCTCTTATACAATATTTCTCCTGGCTTCCTTCTCATTGCAAGATAAGTCGTCAAATAAATCTTTGAGATGAAATTCAAGATGGGGAATTTGCTATTACTACCTGCATCTTGGTTGAGTTTGAAGTGCCATATCTAACCTCACCACTTTTCAGCAACCTCCAGCTGTCTCGGCTGCCTTCTGCTTGCATTTTTACAAATTCCTTGATTTCAGACATGGACATGAACATAACTATTGTGAGCTACAAGCATGAACATATGTGAAAAGGAAGAAGTTGTAAAAATGATGATATATGCACTTTAAGACAACCTCCACTCTTGTTATCCATTAATAAAAAAGCAGCTTCTTTCCCTTTGAAGTTACAGAGAATGATTTCTCTTCTATTCTTACAAAGAATCTTGCACTGTGTGTCTTTACTGAAAATGTTATATCACACTAAAATACAAGCTCAAGCTGCCTCCACATAGACGAGCCAGTAAAAAAAATGAGTAGAGCAGAGTTCAGGGACTTGGAGAGAAATTCTGTTCTTGCTAATTTGTTAGTGCACCGGAGAGAGGAAAGGGAAGCAGATGGAGCTGTCATTAAGAACAATGACCAGCAGCTGTCTGCCCTGTTCGACACACACGCACCCCTGACCTGGCCCTGGCCGTGCCCCGGAATCCCTTTGAATCCTGGAAAATATAACTAGAACTGAGTTTATAACAAGACAAAGACAAAAACAGCAAAATCAATCTACAAGAACACATTCCTGATTCATTGCAATGGAGAATTTGTGAAAGCCATATTTCTACTTTTTGTTTTGTAAAAAAAAAAAAAAAAAATCTCTTAAAGCAGCAGCTTGCTTTGTTCAAAAACTTGGGGTCCTGGAATTTCTGAATTACAGTTTATTTAGCAGCAGAACAATTTCTTCACAGCATTCCTTTTAAGACCATTTAATTACCTTTATAGCTGCCAACAAATTTACCACATGCATAAGATTTTGGAGGAAGGTAAGAGATAAGGATAAGGTGAAGTAAAAATGATAAGGTGTTATAAGGCATCCTTCAGTAGGGTAAGCTATGCCTATTCAAATTGTTTGATTACCTATATTTAAGATCAGGTAGGAATTACTTTTTCTATTGTTATTTATGTATTGGTATATGTATTTGCTGTCTTAAAACATTGAATGCAGCACTAAAAACTACTGGGTGCACTGTTATTATGTATAATTTGATTATTCTCATACAAATCTGTTCTAAATACACAATCTGTACACTGTATGAGTGAGATGAGGAGACACTGAGTAGTCTCTGATGGTAACATCATTTTTGTCATCCAACTGAGATTTCACGCTCTTCTGCCTCTAGATCTCCTTCCAGGCTAGACGGCCTCGCTGTCGCTCTCTGCTTCCTTAATTTCTCTATTTCTCTTTGCTTACTGGGCTGTCAGCCCAGCCAAAGTCACATTAAGAGATAAGAGTGGGAGGAGAAAGGAGACCAAATACCAAACGCATTAGGGCTATTAATCAACATTAACAAATGTGAGGGAGCGGCCACAAATTTGGGAAAACATAAGCACGGGTGGGTGCATTTATCAAGGTGACACATTGAAACTCACATTAACCAAAAAAGAAATACCACAATGTTTCTTGTGGTTTGCTGCCAAGGGCAGAAAATAAAGTGTAACAGCAGATGTCACCGTTTGTTTGATGGTTGGGTGTTGCATGTTGGTCAAACAAATGAGAGAATAATGTCTAATTATAGAGACTGATCCAAGCTTTTTTCTCTCTAACTTCCTGGATTGTGATAGATTTTTTTTTCTCTCTGGAGTATCGGAAATGCTTAGACTAATGCATGATGAGACAGATTTTCTGAAAGGGTCATCAAACTGGCCAACTTTCCGTGAAATACTAAATAAAAGGAACTACTGGTCAGAGGGCAATATAAAATGAATATCTAAGAGCTGACATTTATGTCATATTTCTGCAGTGATCAGTCTGCATTTATGCCACACTTTAGAGAAGTAACTTCACAAAATACACACTTTTGAACATACACATACATATAAGAATACTTGTGTTTTGTTTGGATGCTGTGCATTTTGCTACAAAAATAAATTTAGAATGAAGTATTTCCTTTGGTGTTTGAGGAGAAATGTTTGCATGAATCATGATGTAAACAGAGCATACAAAGGCACACTGAAGTGAAATGGAATAATATGAATAGAATAAAAGACTACATGTTGTAACTGCTTCACAAGTCACTATTTTTGTACCTGATTTGGGACCAAGGGAATTAGGAGGAACCTTTTATTTGGATCCATTCCTCTAGTGTAAACTTAGGCTGTCACAACAGAATCAGGATGGAAATATACTTCAAATATTGTGGCTACTGTCAGCACAGAAAAATCAAGACACAACTAGTGGAAATACCCCAAAGAGTTATAACAAGGATCTAACTAGATGCAAATAGAGAAGTTTGCAGGTGTGGTTATTTGTGTTCAAAGAGGTAAATCAGATTTCAAAATAAGGTTTAACATCTGAAACAACTGGTGATGAGCAAATCCATCCATCCATCCACCCACCGATCCTTTATACCTACTTGTGCTTGCAGGGACGTGGGGTGCCCATCTCAAACAAAACTTTTTAACTTAAAAAACACTGCAATACATCAGCATTTCATGATCTGCAATGGTATTTTGACTGTGTTTTGCCTATCTCACTAGCTGCCTTATTGAAGGCAGACAGTTATATTTTTTCCACGAAGTTGCTATATACTCCTGTCTCTTACCCAAATTCATGTTCAGCATGTTTTTTTTTTTGTTTTTTTTTTTTTTTTTATTACACTGATCAGTCTAATATTTTATATCAGACAACTGTGGATCTGAGGGAGAGATGAGCTTCGGCTGAGTAGGTCACAAAACAGATGCAGAGATTGCAGCTGACACAACATCTCTCTTATACTACTGTTTTTCCGTAAGCATCGGTGTAAGGATACACTTATAAGAGACTTAAAACTTTGGAGATTTGTAATACCAAATGCACAAATTGCCACACTATGATACTCCACATTTTTGATTGTCAAATTCAACAATTCAGCTCCCATTTTCCACAATATGGCCAGGGTCCCGAGTGATGTGCCATTCCAATCGTACTTTGGGAAAGGCTGGTGTAAAGTGTCACTGAGCTGATTTGCTAATCTTATCCAGATCAGCATTTGGACTTTGAGAATCTCTGCTATGAAGTTTTAAAATGTCTTCCACTTTTCTTCATGGCTGAAAGCAAAACATCTCACCAGAAACTGAGATTGTTACTCAGTGGATAAACCTTCTGACATGTCGGCTGGCCTTGTCACTTTGGAGCTCCCTCATAATCATATCATGAAGAGGGCCAAGAGGTCTGTCCAGGTTTGAAGAGCCTCATGAATAATCAGAGAGTCACATTGGATTTTAATGCCCACCATCAGGCCCTCCACAAAAGAGGATAGATGGTTGTACCTAGCTCTGTGTGTGTGTAAGAAACAGATGATGTCAATGTCTCTGAAAAAGAGTCCTTTTGTATTCCTAATTAGCAACCTCACTGACACTGTGTGTGGGGGGGGAGGGTTCAAAAGTCCTCAAAAAATAACAAGTGGTGCTTTTTCTGTCTGAAACGTCTCTGACTAGATGATGTGAGGCACTCATCTTTGTAACATGACTGGTCAGAAAGTTGAAGCAGCTCAGGTGGAAGTCATGACAGCAGAGGTTAGTTATAATTCAGTTTGAGAGGAATTAATTCTTTACATTTGAATTTTAAAGATGTGTCTCACACTGTGGACAGTTTACTCCATCTTATGTGAGTTTAATACTGCAGGACATTTATTTTCAAAATTTTATGGTAATATGACTGATATTAAACATGTTTGTCAGCTTTGTCGTTTTGGGATTTTAGAAAATGTGAAAGGTAATTATATAAAGCCATTTTATATTAGACATGACAATCATCCACTCTCCCTAAAAAGTTATATAATAAAAATGAAGAAAAACTCCCCAAAACATCACTACACTTGAAATGAAAGAAGAATTCCATATCCAAAAGTGTACTTAAAATAAAAATAGAATTTGCTTTTATCGCTGAAAAAAACGTAGGGAAAAATTTCCTAACCTTGGTGTCCATATTGGGGTCCTTGAGGTCCATAGGGACCTGTGGGGCCACTCTGAGAATATGCACCCATGCTGGGATACATTGAGCCTCCGTGGGATGGGTGGGGCGACATAGGAGGTCCGGACTGGGGAGGTGCAAACTGCGAGCCAGACTGGTTTCTCTGCATGTTGGACATAAAACCTAAAACAAACAAACAGAATGAAATGGCAAAAATACCCTTTGCTTCTGAAAGTCCTAATTTCTAGGAAGTGACTATAGCTATAGATTTAATTTTTAATCATGTTACAAACACTAACTTCAATGTATTTTAAGGGTATTAGTTATAGACAAAATTATATGGGTAGGAAAATTTATCACAAATACTTTTTTTAAAAGCATGACATGCATTTGTATTCATAGCTTCTTTCATAGCTGCTCCATATTTAACTCCATCCATCCTCCCATCAACTCTGATCAGCTCTCATAACCCATCTGAAGACAAGCAACACCACAGATGATGCTGGCTCCACCATGTTTCACCACAGAGACAGTGTGTTAAGGGTAATGTGCAGTGTTCCTCTTTATGGTTGGACCAAAAGGAGGACTTCTTATGGATTACTTTACACAATAGCTGTTCTTCAGGTCAGATCTATAGAGTACACATTTCATAACTTGTTTGCAGTTTTCTGTACTCTTCCCATTTTCAAATGATGGGAGAAACAGAGCTTTGGGAAATGCTTAAAGCTTAGGATATTATTTTATAACATAACCATGCATTAAATTTCTTTACAACTTTATTCCTCATCTGTCTGCTGTGTTCCTTGGTCTTCACAACACTGCTTGTTCACTAAAGCATCTGGATTTTCTCTAAGATTGAATTCCACAAAGGGGGCCCTCTATTTAAGTGACTTCTGGAATTTATTTAGGGATATCAAAGTAAAGGGGATGAATACATATGCACACCGCACTTAATACTTTTTTGTTTTTCACATTTTATGTTTTTCCAAATTACAACTCATGAATATTTTTAATCAGTTTTTATTAGATTTATCAAATTTCACAAAATATGGCAAGAGTTAGGTTTTGATTTAGCAGAATGAAAAAAGAACTATTTTACTGTTTTGGTAATTTTTTTGTATGAGGACCAACTTCATTCTATTTTAAAAGTGCTAGGACTTTGAAAATTTGAACTGGGCTATCCTACAATAATTAAAGAGGTCTGATATCTTTATAATTATTTTTAAAGAAATTAAAAAGAAGTTTGTTTGGGTTTTCTGTCAGCCCCGCAAAACCACAGAAATAACTATAGTGTTGGACAAACTTGTGTAAAAGACAAAGAAAATGATCAAAACATAAATCAGTGATAAACAAAATACATTTTTTAAATCTTTTGAATAACGACATAAGAAAAAAAAAGTCTGATATTGGGAATATTCTTCCATGTTTAGAAAAATTATGAAATCAGATTTCTTCTTGTAATGTGAAAAAAATGGGACTGACTGTAGAAAAGTAGAAATTCTGTTTCTCATTGAATGTCTCTCAATAAACCGAGATCTGACCTCTTACCTCTACCTTATCTACTGTTACTCATATATACACTTTAGTGAATAAGTCAGTATGAAATATGTGTTTCTAAAAAAACAAACAGGATGACATGTAAAAGGATCCCTGACCACAAATAAACAGATAGAGAGAGCATTCAGTGAATGCTATTGCTGACAAAAGCCCAGGTCAAGTACACACCTGGCCTCAGAGATGAATGTAGCTGTAAAAGCTGAGTGGACACATAAAAACACGAAGCCTCACTCTCCACAGAACAGCTAGTGATTTGACCGAAGCTACTGTGTTATTCTAAGCTGTTCTGTCAGTAGATGTGTTAAAGCCTCTCAGGCCCAAACTCGCCTGCACCATTCAAATTGACATTTGCAGCGATCCTCGCATGGGCTTCGCTCTTTCAAGCAGCCGTATTCGTTTTTTTAAACTCACTCAAAGGTCTCCCGATCCGCTGCGAATGGAGAAAGGTCACTGGACGGCCATTGAGGGAAAAGAGAGGCCGTGTGGGTGTGGAAATGTGTGTGTGTGTGTGTGTGTGTGTAAGCGTGGTGTTGCAGATTAGGTGTAAATGGATTGGGTCTGCTCGGCTGTAAACTTTGATAGTCATCCGCTTTGTTGAATGAGCGCGCACAGGCTGACTCTTTAGTGAGTTTGGGGTTTAGGGAAACGATGGAAAGCTGACACTTATGTAATTCCTTGCTTCTGCTTGGAGAGCAAGAGAAAAACGCAGAGATAATGAAAAGGGGGGCAGAAGTTTTAAAATGCTTTTAAGTTTACGACTGTGAATATGCATATACGTATTTGCTTTCCGAGTGCGCGTGTGAGTAGGAGATAAAGACAGAGAGCAATAAACGCTCCGCATGAGTTTTTTTGTACAGCACAGAGACGCAGGCCTAGGCAGAAAGAGATTCAGCGAGAGAAAAAGTGTGTGTGGGAGGGAAAGACAGTGCAACGGAGGGAAAAGAGCGATTGGGGCCTGAAAGTGCTTAGGCTGCGAGTGCTGGGTTTAAGGAGCGAGGACATTATTGTAATGTTTTGCTTCCATTAGGGTAAGGGGATTCTGGGAGAGGAGGAGAAAAAAATACTGAGTGTAATACCGCACTTTAAATTGCCTGGAAAATGGATGGGGAGAGGAACATTGTGCAGACAGTGCTAAAAGCAAATAACACATTCAAGGATTTTTTTCTCCCCGCCTCTCTCTCTCTATGCTTCATTCCCTCTTCACACACAAACACAGACCTTTCTCTTGTTCTAGCAACGAAGCTCTCAGCTGGACAACAGCGGGCACATGAGAACAAAGTAGGGAGGGAAAAAGGGATGGTCAGTGGATTTATCGAAATGAAGAGCGAAGAGAGGCTCTTAGGGGGACCAGCACTTGAGCAAAGTGGGGAGTACAGTATATGTAGAGGGAGGGGGTTAATCCGAGCATGGAAAAAACAGCATAAACAACAGCCGACCCTGTTAACCGTGCTGAGCTTTCCTGGACTCGGCTGGGGGAGGCAGGGGGAATTTGAGGTTTACAGGCATTAGAGAGCAGCATTAAATCTCCAACTTGATTTCATCAGTGCTCCACTCTCTCCCTCTGTCTTCATCCATCCACTTCCTCTGTCTCTCTGTGATTTTAACTGCTCTTTGGTGGGTGATGGAGAGGGAGTCTCACAGTCATTCCATTAAGGTCACTTCCCAGTCTTAGGCTTTTTGCAGGGTTATATGGATGCAGAAATTAGAATGGCAAAAAGCAGCCATTGTGCTGATTTTATGAACACTTGAAAAATGGTCATAATAGCTGGAAACAACCTCGAGTTTGGCTAGGGCATCTGGCCTCTGGGTTAGTGTTTACCTAGCAAACTTTTGGCAACATATCTATTAACTCAGTTTAGATATTACTAGATTTGCATTTGATGTGGTTGATCATAAAGTACTGATGGACTAGAAAAAGTGAATGGCAATGTCTGGTACTGTGCTAAATTGCTTCAGAAGTTATTTGTCAGACTGGGACTGCTTTGCATGATTTGGCAATCCTAAATTTGCATAAACAAAGATCACCACTGAGATTCCTCAAGGCTCTGTTCTCAGGACACATATATTTTATGCCTACATGTATCAGAATTTGTTCCAACTTAGTGCTGAAAAGAAAATTCATTGTTTTTGTCCCAAAAATGCAAATATAGAGATTGGGACTTAATTAGACTCAGTGAGCCTAGGTTAAAATGACTAAAACCCACAAAACATATGGAAAGCCTCAATGTTATCATAGTCTTTTTTTGATGATACAGTTGTTGGGAGAAACATGAAGGTTGATAAAAGAGATGTATGGATGCTCTCAAAAGTTTAGTTTTGAATCAGTTTTTGACACAAGTGGTCATTCACTTCTGTGGTGAATAAGAGGCAGACTGAACATAAGATCACTTCTGAATCCCTCAACAGGGTGTCGGTTTTGTATGTCTCCAACTTCCCCTTTCTGAGACATTTCTCCTGACAATTCCCCCCTTTACTGGTTATCTCAGCATATAAACTTCACTTTTTGAACTCAAATGTGAACTACAGAATTTCTTCTAGTGGCCACTGAGTTATCCAATCATGTCTGAGTTTGAAGCAGCTATTGCTTGGGTTCTTGGTTGCCTTGTGCTTTATTTTGTTCTTTTAAGCTTTTTTGTGTGTTTTCAATATCAGACATTGGAAATGAAAGACACTAACATGAGTTACGATCCGAAACAGGAAAAGAGGAAATTGTAAAAATAATGATATATGACCTTTAAGCTCATGCTGGACTCAAAGTCATTATCCTAATAAAAAAAAAAAAAAAAAAATCACCAAAACAAAATGGTTTTATTACAGCCACTTTCATTCCCTTGACTTTGGTAACATGCATTTTCTGTTTGCATTTTTCTTCAGTCTGTAATTTTCAGGCAGCCCCTGGCTGGTGTGGAACGAAGGAAGACAGATTTTTTCCATCTAATAGCTTTCTTTTAGCAGTGAACATTGTAATTTCTTTCTTTTTTTTTTTTTTTTTAGAGCAAACACAAAGATGGCATAGCATGTACTGGGCCTTCTGAGGATTGGCCTGCGAGTTTCTCTAAAATGAAAAAAAGTATCCCATAAAACACAAGAGCATGTCCAAACACAGCATTCCCCATTTTTCTTCTGCCAGACATACCAAAACACCCAGTCCTGCTGTTGGTTATGATATTCACACACACACACACACACACACACACACACACACACACACACACACACACACATATATATATATAAGTGCTGTCAATCGATTAAAAAACTTAGTCAGATTAATAATATTCTATTAATCACTATGCTTAACTTTGTAAGCTTGAAATGTAAAAATGCACATTTTCAAAAAATGTTAAAGAAAATGTTTTATTGTCTCAAACCAAACAGCTCAGTTTTCCAGGTTTTCATATTCATGAAGGTTTGAAAGAACTCATTTAGTTTCAAATGTAATTTAGAAATGTTAACATAAACTGGTTCTGCTTCGGTGGAATGATAATCTACTGTTACAATGAGTTGGCTACATACTATGTTGGTTTTATCCAAATGTCCATTGTGGTGCTTTGTTTTGTTTTTTTCTAAGAATTTTTTTGGCACTAGTGGTCTTTCTTTGACAGTAATCTGACAGGAAGGGGGCAGAGAGAAGGGGGGAAAGACGTGGCACTGGAACTGAGGACGGGATTCAAAGTCAGGATGGCTGCATCGAGGTCTATAACTTCTGTATATAGGGTGCGCAGTCCAACTGCGGCGTTTTTTAAAACAAAATTTGCCAGTGAGCACACCAGTCTGATTCTCCTCGTTCATCTTTTCTCTCTTGTTCGCGACTCTGCATTGTTGAATGCAGTACAAGACCATGTAATGCGCTGTTATGAACCAAGTGACCCTCCGTGGGAGAGAAGCTTTTAGGTCAAAATAGGTAATGCGATTAATCTGCATTATGTAATATTAACATGTTAAGGTTGAGTTATAGTAACGCTTTTGAAAGTTCGTGTTGAGTGTGCATGAGTCGAGCAAGCTGTGGCGTTTATAGTTGACACGAACGTTGGTGCTGTATTCCCTGAAAGTCCCTTGATTTTATACATGCCAATACAGGGGGGACCTGCTCTGCAAGAGCACCTTCTAAATCATCCAGTTTGAGGGAAAGGTGGCATGTGCGATCCATGTCTAGTTACAAAAATACAGAGGTATACGACCAGGCACCGCGACAGCGCCCAAGGCTGGGCATGGTGCGCTTGGTGGGTGCCCTCTCTAATGCGTCAACTATATGAATGTATTATATATATATTTGTATAAAAATTCTCCTGTTGAGAAAAAGTTTTGGTGCTAGGATGAGGTGGTTTTTTTGGTCTTATCGAAATTGGTTTATTTGACAAAAATGCAATGGAAACACTTTTTTTGCATCACGAGTCACATGATCAACAACTTGATGTTGCCATGATGGATCATGGTGGGGCATGTTTTTAATGACTTATCATGTGAACAAGCGTATTCACGTGTGATTTTAATTTCACGTCTTATTTAATGGAAACACCGCAATTACAAAATTGTGTTTTTTCGACATTAGCAGAAAACCAACAGAGATTTGCGCACCTTTGTAATGGAAACGCAGCTATATATATATATATATATATATATATATATATATATATATATAT
Source organism: Anableps anableps (assembly GCA_014839685.1). Taxonomy (NCBI): domain Eukaryota; kingdom Metazoa; phylum Chordata; class Actinopteri; order Cyprinodontiformes; family Anablepidae; genus Anableps; species Anableps anableps. Next base: position 21,238,223 of record CM026080.1, on the reverse strand, counting down.
ATATATATATATATATATATATATATGTGTGTGTGTGTGTGTGTGTGTGTGTGTGTATAGAGAGATAGAGAGAGAGACAGAGAGATTTACCTCTCTCCTGAGCCATGGGGGAGCGTGTGATTGGCAGATGGGCTGCATCTGGTCCATTTCCAGAGCTCAGTGGGGCCACAGCTGAACCTGCAAAAATACATGAAGTTTGAGTTTAAGTGTTTGGATTCATGTGATATTTGAATTATTGTTATAATCCAATCCTTGAAACACATGTCATATGAAAAGAAAACTTTTAGCGCGAGGCATTTTCCCTTCTTTGTTTTTTGAAAGTGAGGTCACAAGTAAATTGATTTTTATTTTCTTTCCATCTGCTTTGCTTGAAAAATGAAAGAAAACTGCATGAAATGATGTAAACAATCAACTCCTGAAGGACCACTTTTGTTTTTCTTTTTGCAGCTGCACAAAAGTTAAACGTTTAAACATTTTTACTGTCATTTCAGTGGCAAAACAAAAAGAAAGGTTTTGATGCCAAAATCAGCCACTTGCACACACACACAAAGTTGATTTTGGTTCACCATGAGCCAAATGACAAATCCACTCCAGGAGGACATATCAAGACATTGGACCCAATGTCACTTCTTTGTGTAATCATTAAAATGAGCGAGACCCCCCAATAGAAAACCAGAGCCATCTTAGAAGCATTGATTAAGTTTGCTGTGCAGGTCTTTGGGCTGTGACTGTTCCATTGAAATCCAATAGTGAGTTGAGGGTCTGATTAGGACAATAGCAGACAGAGAGTAGGGTGGATTGATTTGGCCTAGAGGAAGGAAAGAGATGGCAAATTAACCTTTTATCTTTAGATTCAAATTGGGAAACAACGAGAGGTAAGGGCATCAGGATTTCAGGTGTATCTCAATAAATTAGATATAGCTGAAAAATGCATTTAATTCAATATTTCCATTTACTGAGTAAAAGTTATAACATTTAGACTCAATCCAGGTATGTACTTTAAGTTTTTGTTTCTGTTCATTTTGATTAATGTGGCTTACAGCTCTTAAGAATCCAAAATTTTGTTTAACGGAAAATCAGAATACAACTTGAGAGCAATAAAAAAAATGCTTTTAATACAGAAATAATGGCCTACTAAACAGTGGCTCTTTTTGCATGAATTACTGTGAAAAGAGCAGTAATTCTCTTGACCTGAACCCAAAGACGATTTGTTTACTTGACATCTGTCTTTGATGACTTTCTGATTTATTGAGATGTACCTTTGTTGTGGGTGATTGAGATGCATGTTTTATTGTTTAATATAATTTAAATGAAATGCGGATGGCTAATAATTTAGGATGAGTTTGCTGGCCAATCAAACACAGTGATACTATGGTCATTAAATTGTTTCTTTTTGTATCAGCATCTCTATTAAGGTTTTCAACAGAGAGAAGCTAATTTTTGTTCAAAAATTTCTAGTACAAAGCTGCACAGACAACGGATCAAAATCAGCCAATGACATGGTTTCTTGAATAATCACTGACTGTGGAAACTTTACAGTGGACATCAAGTAGCTTGGATGCTGTGACTCTTAACTCTTCCTCCAGACTCTGGATCCTTAATCTCCAAATAAAATCCAAAACTCAATTTCACCTTAAGAGAGCACTGAGAAACATTTTGGTCTTTTTTATACTTTGTCCAGATAAACACTTCTGATTTCTCCAATCCACAAGTGCATTAGCAGTGAATACAACAGGAGTAGCTGATATATTGGATATCTCTGTTTGTGGTGGTTCTTGAAGTACCGACTACAGCTGCAGTCCACACCTAAAGTATCTTCCAAAAAGTCTTGAACAGACTTTGTCTCATAATACTTTAAAAGACTTCTGTTACTACAGCTTGTGAACCTTTTTCTACCATATTTTTCCTTCCATTCAACCTTCCATTTATATACTTTAATGCATCACTCTCTGAACTGTCAGCTTCTTTAGCCATTACCTTCTGTGACATGATTTGTTAAGGGTGTCAATGCAAGTTTTCTGGATAACTGTCAAGTGAGCAAATTCCTGTATTAAAAATTCAGTTTTTCTTTGTCTTTTTTTATTGAAAGGCTGAAATAAATAATTCGATAATATTTTAATTTACTGAGATGCACCTGTATTGTAAATGATTAAAGTAAACATTACTTGTTTGATATAAATCAAAGGAAAAACACTTGAGAGATATGCAAATGTTTAGTACGCATAAGAACATGCACCTCAAGTAATAGTTATACAGCTAGAGTGCAATAATAAAACAAGTTTGTTGCTCTCAACAGAACTCAGTGACTATCAAGGCCTCTTATATTAAAAGGATGCTGTTCATGTTATCCAGTCACTCAGTAAAATCTATGCAATTTGAAGAAGTGTGTTTACATATGTATGCATGTTTATATGTTGTGTGTGTGTCTGTCCACACCAGAAGCAATACATGACTAGAGGTGACACTCTCTCCACATAAACAAACCCAATTAAGTCAACATAATTGCTTTGCATAAAAATGCATAAACAACATTTCCATCTATCCGCCGCCTACTCGCACTCAAGCACGCAAAAACAAGTAACATGCATGGACGTAAAAAGTACTTGCACAAACAAGTGTAAATAAACACAGAAGAGCACACAAGGAAACACATGTAAGAGCACAGAGGCACATAAGACATGTACTGAAATGTTCATACACACACACATATACACACAGAGCTCCCCTGCATCACACTTGAATAGTTCCAGCAGCACTGCTTCAAAGAGGGAATATTCGATTAGTTAGTCTGTCACCATGTTGCAGAAGAGAATGGGAGACATTAGTATGCAAACGCTGAAGCAACTGTGAGATAACACAAGAAACACTGGCTACGAGCTTTTATGTGCGTCTGCACAAGCAATGGAAAAATATTCTAATGCATTCCTTATGCAAAAGTAATACTTCATTACAAATCATAGCTCTGCATTATAAGCAACAGAAAGTTAAAAGTAAAGAAAATTAGTGAGTACAAATGGTTGTATATAATATTTGACCTCATTTATCATGTTGAAATATCATTTGGACTAGAAAAACGCAGTCAAATTGATTATCTTATCACTTTTTTTCAGATGTTTCATATCAAACAAATTTTGCATAGAAAGCAATACAGTTTTCAATAAGAAATATTAATTAAAGGAAGAAAGCTATACAAATGTAATGTAAAAAGTAATTGCCACCTAAATCTCATGTTGCTGCCAAACATTTGTAAAAACTGTCAACAAGTGTGTTACATCATTGCAGAGAATTTGACTGTTTTAATTCAGTCAAAATAGGACCATTAACTATTCTAGCACAGTTCTATTTTGTGATTTCATGATTGTGCAGGTCAGGAAGTAATCAGGGCAGGATGTGGTTCATGAATCTAAACAAAAGTCATTTGGTTAATAATAGTCGATTTGTGATTTAGCAAAAGAGGCAATTATATTTTCACTTTGGTTGTATTATTCAGATCATCTTTGTCTGACATGAACATTTTTTTCATTATCTGAAATAAATCTTTAAGGGGTAAAATACTTTTTCAGCACTGTAAAAGTTTCTTCTGCAACAGGAAAGCACTTGAAAACCCATCAGCTCAACTCCAGGACCCTGTGACTGTAGTGGAAGGAGAGAGACAATGATAGAGGACTAGTGAAAGTCAGACACCATCCAGGATGAAGCATCAACGATCCTGGAATACAATAGAAAGACTGGACCCAAACAATGAACTGCTAAGTGCATGCCATTATGGCAGAGGCCTAGGACTAAATGTCATGAAAGGATAAGCAGTTGCATGGGCCATACTGACCACAGAATTGCAGAACTGGCTGATATCAAGAAATCTGATCAGTAGTTTGAGGAAGTTGGACTGAAGGGCAATGCAGGAACAAACACTTAGCACACAAGCAATAGGGGCTAGGCTCCACCACATTGGACAGTACCCAAGATGCAGGTTCTGCAAAGATGCCAATGAGACAGTCCAGAATAAAATAGTGTGTTTAAGAAGGAGTCAGGCTAAGGCCAGTGGTTGAAATAGTGTACAAAAATATCTATACCCATTGTACGCTAAAAGTCCCAAATTCAGAATAAGAGACATTTTTTGAAGTAATAGAGAATAAAGATCACATTGGACTATTTAGATCCAGACTGACAGATGTGTTAAACTGTGCTAAAATGATTCAGTACCTCAGTTGTTGTCAGAGTCCTGGTCCAGAAGGTGCTTTGGCCTTCTGGTTTAGTGGATAAAAACTACAGAATGTAGTGAGGACAGATTTGGCAATAAAACCCCCCCTGAAAAAATAGGTTTAAGAAGAAATTTGAGAAACAAAAGTTGTGGAACATTAAGATCATGGAAATGCTAAAGCTCCCAAACCTCTCATTGAAGACCCGAATTTGATGATACATTGTTTCTGTTAGCATCACATTTTTCTGCCCTTTAATCTTCAAGACATAAGCTTAGTCAATATTAGGAGAGGGTAGAAGCATGTGTAAGTATGCAACTAAGTGTGGGTATGTGCCTCCTCCAATAAATTCTCATGTGTTTGCCTTAGTGTGTATATATAACACTCTGCCGCGGTGTTATGTGGCATGTGTTTGCATCACTGACTGAGGAAGCCTTAAGCATGTAGTAAAGGGTCATGGCAACTTGTTGCCAAAGGGACGGATTTAGCTGCAGTTGGGGATCAGATGGGGAGGCACTGAGGATGAAGGATGCTGGCAGCGGTTTGTTGAACCCTTTAACTGTAGAAGCCGACCCTACGATAAAGGGTAGGCTTTGTGTGTGTGTGTGCCGTGTGTGCAGTGATATATACCAGGCACCCGCTATGCTGTCAAAATCTGTTTGCTTGGAAGGCGGAGGGGGAGTGGCAGCATCCTCCACAGTGTGCTTGTGAGTGTATGCCTCTGTGGAGGTGGAAAGAGGGAACAGTGACCTCTGTGCTCTGCTAATTCCTCCACATAACCATGTAAACTTTCACCACAGATGAAATTACTACAAAGAAATTGTATGCATGCTCATATGTGAGACAACCAAATGGAAAAAAGAAGCAAAAGAAAAAGTACAGAAAAAAATCTGAAAATTTTGCACACTTTGTCATCTCTGCCATCTCGCTTAACCAAATAACACTAAAAAAAGCAATCCTTTTCCTGTGTGTCCCTCCTTCTCTTGTTTTTATCGTATCATCTTTATAATTTTTAACAAGGTGCTATTAAATAATTATGTCCAAATAAAACAAACAAGCTCCTCAGTGAGTCCTGGCACTTTTAATCCACACCATTAATAATTCATGAGATGGATCGTTGACGTGCAGTTCTTCTTCTTGCCCTGTGGAGTATGGAGTGGAGCAAGCTAAATGTCAGGACAAACTGAGTGTAAACCTTTCCCTGCCCACTAAAAAAATATTTTTCACAAACTATGATGAAAATTCAAATATTAGGGAAATGCTGTTTCTTCCGTTGCTGCTTCTATAACTGGAACACGTTTTTTTTTTTGTTTTTTTTTTTTTTTTTTTTAAACCTAATTCTTAATATATACAGCCATGGTTGCATGAAGACCCTATGATTATTAACTGTCAAGAAAAAAATAAACTAGCTAAACAAACTTTGATTAGAAACTTAAAAAAAAGAAAAAAAATTACAGATTTATTTTTAAATAATCACAGATTAAACAGACAAACAAATAAATAAATAAATATTAATTTTCAATCAACACCCAGAGCATGCCGTCCTTACAGGCAACTGTTATTAATGACTGTAGCTATTTATAGCAGCACAATTAACAAAAACTAATTATAGGCCCTATAAAGCTAACATATTCAATACAGTTAGCAAGTGATGAATCGCACATATTAATATAAAGATATTTAAGTTATGTGAAATTGGCTGTGATCTATTATGTTAAATTAAAAACTACTCTTAATTGGCACTTCATTGTGTCGAGGTTCACTTGCTTTTTAAAAAAAGTGTGTTGACATAGCTTGTACTGTATGTATGGAGAACACTACTGTATGTACATCTTTTTCTTTTGATGAACATAATATATAAACCTCCAGGTCTTGTTGTTGATATGCTAAGTTTCACATTAATGTTCATGAAATAATACAACCATTTTGTCTTGAATAACATAGTACATGTGTCATGTTTGGTCTTTAGATAGACCTAAAAATGCAGACAAAACCAGAGGCACAGAGGTAAGAATTTTAAAATAGTGAAAAACACACACAATGCTTGTTAAGAAGAAAAGAGGACATGGAATCCAATAAACCAGGGAGCTTATATACTGAGGTAGGGGTAGAAAATAAGAAAGGAACCAAGTGAACTAATTAGAGGAGATGTGGAACAGCTGTGACAGAAGGAAATCAGGGAAAAAGAGAGAGGGAGACCAGTTAACTCAAAGAGACCTGAACTAAGACCATACAGGATCAACAAAACACAACCGAAAAGCTTTAAATGAACATAAGAGAATAAATCATAATGCATAGATAAGAGAAAACAAGAAATAAAATAATAAATTAACACAATTGAATGAACATGGCAAAACCGTAATGACAATAACAACTGAATATGGCAAGACCTTACTAACAATAAAAATAAACCCAGAAATAATCAGAAAGTACACACTAAAGAAAACACAAACACTTATGGATCATGACATGTAGTTTTATATATACACACATATATATATATATATATATATATATATATATATATATATATATATATATATATATATATATATATATATATATATATATATAAAACAATTACAGTGAAACTTGCACTGTAGTTTTACAAAATACATGTGTCCTGCAATCTAAAGTTTTTTACAAAAGTTTTTTCATTTGTTTGAAAGGTTAACTTTTAAGACAGTGTAATTTAATGTATTCCTTCATATATTTTTCAAAAGCTTTTGTGCATTGTAGCCATTTTTAAAGCTATTTTAATATTTTATTTAACATAAAATTCTGTAATTTTTTTTCACTTTTTTGTTTTAACTATGAAAGTGTGACTGCTTGTAAGTGTTATCTTGTTCATGAAATTATGCTTTTTGCGATATTTTCTTTTGACAATGCCAGTGTTCCCACAGGAGGGTTAATGTAATTAACACATGTAGCAATCAGTGATGTGGCAATATCTTGTTGTCCACCTCCCTTGCATCACACTGCATTTTTATTTCCTGTCCACAATTTGCACCTTTAAAAACAGCCAGCTGTGCAGAAACACATTAACGTTCACATATAAACATGACTAGAAATAAGTTCCATCTCTCATATGAACCTGTACTCATTTCAAACAATAGGGAATACATTTACAATTTATTTTTATTTCAATCAAATGTAATTTAAACATTCTTTCTTTTCAGCTGATTTCATAGAAAGTTATGAATCCACAATTTAAAAGTTTTTTACTGAATAATGATTGTTGGACTTGTTTCTGTATGAAATGAGAAGAAACTAATAATAAAAAGTAATGCTTTTTAGAATCAAAACATATGCAAACAAGGCAGCAGGGCTAACATTAATGGGAATTTGTTGCTTCTTTTGGACATAATGCTCCACGCTAAAAGCCTGATGCACACTTTTAATTTCTCATCCCAGAGGACTATTGAGGCAACCCAGAGTCGCCTTTGAAGAGAGGGAGTGTGGTCTTTTAAGATTTGTTTTCATCGTGGTTTCAAATGTAAATGGTGGTGGAGTTCAGAGCCCAGGGAGAGGACTTAAGGCATTACTTTTATTTTGTTTCATGGCCCTGGAAATTTAAAGTGTATGAGTTACCTCAAACTGTATAAATGATGCTGATGTAGAGTGATCCACCATATATTTAATGATGAGACCAATAAAGTGCCAGCACCAGAAGTGAGGGTGCATTAGCCACCATGTGTGTGCATGCTATAGTATGATTTCTTCGCTTTTTTGTATACATGCATAGCTTTTAAAAGTATTTCCCTCAAAAACGGAGCAGCCTTAAGGAATGAGGGCCATTTTGGATAAAGTGAGGTAAGTGTGGTGGGTGCTAATAGACTGGTACAAAAGACAGAGAAAAGGCTGCTTCAGCACCATCTCCTAATGCAAGCCTCAGGCAATAAATGTGCACACACCTGCAACACCCAACAAACACACACATGTAGAGGTAAAACCCCCCATTTGCCATGTCTTTAGGGGGAAGAGGCAGATAAACAGCGGGCTCCAATAACGGTGGTTTAGATCTCAATGGGTGCGAGTCAATGCTTCTCCAAGCCGGGGGCTAATGCCAGTTAACTCTCCCTGTGGGGGATGAACATAGGCCTGCAGTGGCTCGCAAAACAAGCGCTCTCCCAAGATCCTCATTACTTCCAACGCTGAGTAGCAACTGTAAGTAAAGAAAAACTGCAGCTTAAGCTAAAAACAGTAGGAGAGGGAGCGATGGAGCAAGAGAAAGCATGAAAATAGGTGTCGGGGTGGGAAAATAATTGCACACTGTGCTCCGGTTAGGGTTTTCTAGTCGGACAGAGTTAGAATGGGATTTCTCTAAACGGCTAACGCAGCAGGCATGCTCCTTTTACCCTCTTATTTTGGCCGACAGTGTGCTTTGTGCATATAATGCCTACAGGGACAGCATTTTGCTGTTTCACTTCGAAAAGAGAAATGCAGGAAAGAGGAGTGAAAAAAAAGTTGGGTAGATGGTGGCGTGGGTGGTGGGGGTAGAAGACGAAAAAGGAGGACACAAGGAGAGAGAAGAAAAGAGCTGGAGGAGAGATGTAGAGAAATGAGAGGGAGGCACAGAGGCAGAGATGTGGATGGAAAAATTCAGCCTTGTTCCTCGGTGGGAGGCCTGCACCACAGCAACGCTCTGAGCGAATAAAGCAGAGACAAACAGTGATGGGAAGGCGAGAGGGTGGGGACAAGGGAATGCGAGACACAAGGGGGAACATAAGAGAAAGCAAGCACGTTGAAAATAATGAGAGAAAGAGAGGGGGACGGGGACAGCCAGAGGCAGTGTTCCCACCACACAGCCTCTTAGGGAGTGGTGTGACAAGCAAACTTACCATGTTCCACACACCCAATGCTGCAAAACACATAAAAACTCCTCCCCACAACACCCCCTCCAACCCCCTTATTGCTTCTTTCTAGTAACTTTCACTAGAAGCAACTGAAGAAAAATTCGGCTTTTAGCTAAATGAATCCATGGCATTTTCTGTTGCAGTAAGAACGTGTTTTCCCTGTAATCGAGAAGGTAATGTGGAAACATTGTTCACAAAATGGCCTCCTTTAAGTTAGACCATTTTCTTTATGGATCTACACTCAACCTTTGACCAGTAGTGATTTTTAAAACAGGTGAAATGACTCACCTCCCAGGGTGTCATTATGTCAGGGGCCAGCTCACATGCACAAAAAACAAACAAACAAACAAACAAACAAACAAAAAACCTTATGGGTCAATTTTCTGATGTTTACTTGCAAGCTTGCCGTATCCCTCTTTTATGCAAAATTTAAGCAGTGAAAGAAAATATATTGCTGAAGCTGGATAGAACTGAAATTGCTGCAGGAATCAATCTGGATTGAATCTAAGTGTCAGTATCATATAAATGAATAATTAAAGACATATAAATAAAATTTCTTTGTCTGCAGATGATGTTCAATACCAAACTTGAATGAAGTCCTCCTAAAACTTAAAATAAAATAACCTTTTGGAGTACATTTTCTATTTTATGGGTTAATTGGAATAGGATTGAATTAACTCCAGTAATTATGAAAGATCTAAGTTAAGGCAACTTCCTTTTGCAATTTATACTTCCTAGAAAAAAAATTGTATTTCTAAATAAACCTGAAATTTGGATTCCATTTTTTCTAAAATACAGATAAAATCTCTTTTCTACTCATACATATTCAAAGAACTGCTGTTGACCAGAGCAGTTCCCAATTAATACTTTTTCTGTGTACAACTTATATAATAAATAAAAACAGACTGCAAACTCAGGGATAAGCTGTAGGATGATGTAAAGGAGAGCAAATTTTAAGCTTTGGTTAAGAAAGTGCCTCTTAGCTATTAAAAAGAAAAGGTCCAGCCTTCTTTCCTACCCTTCGTCCCTTTTCACCCTTCCACTTTCTCTGACCTCTCTATGCTTTTCTGGGCCCCGGAAGCTCTTGAAGCGAAGAACAGATAAACAGCTTAAACTCTCCAGAGTGCTCGCCCGCGAGCTCCATTCACCTTATTAGAGGAAAATAAAAACTTGGAGGGGAGGTGAGAAATGGAATAGAGGAAGAAGAAGATGGAGGAGGTAGACAAGAGAGACCAGGCAGGCCAATGTTAACTGGACCTCCAAGGACTGCGGTTTGAAAGAGACACAGAATGAAAAATCATGGAAGGAGCTGAGAGGAGTTTTTGTGATCTTCTGCAGCAGACAGAGACAGCTGGGATGTGAAGGAGCACAAAAGTCCTCTGTGGATATTAGCAGCTAAACAATGTGAAGAAAATATTGCAGCTTCACATCCAAATGCAGGGACTCAGAAATACAAAACTATAACCAAATACTGTACGTAGCTTTGAAAAATAAGGACCTTTTTTTTCTGGTAAGCTGAAAGTGTTCAGGGATTTGGTTGCTCTTTCATGTGTTTTAAATTTTGACCAAAACAACAAAGTACATTTTGAGAAATATCCCAATTTATGCAGATATGTACATGCACACACATTCATGCACGAGATGCTGAGGCAAAAACATTTTTGTAATCATCCTCCTTGAAATTTTTGTCTCGCTCAGAGTGATATGAGTTTATCACAGCTGAGGTTTTCATTGTGACACTTTTTCTCAGCAGGCAATGTGTAAACATCAGTAAAATAGGACTTTCCTCCTAAATCATGTTGCAAATCCGTGTGTTAATACATACCAAACTCCCTCCGGACTTCCTGATCTGCCTTGCTACACGTATGAACATTTTTCTAACTTCTTACAGTTTGACATAATGTTATTTCAGGACTCACCATCTGCCTTCTCGTTCTTTTATAAAGAGTGAATACATCCTTAGGGAATACCATTTTATTAAAAAAATGCACCTGGCATATGTAGAATAATGTAGCTTGGATGTTTGATTATCATTCAATGTGTTATCTTATATATAAGAAAAACACACTGACAGATTTGACTTATAAAATGTATCTTATTATTATTATTATTGCTTATTCACTTGTAATGCCAGAAGACTTAATTAGATGTAAAGTTTATCCAGGTGTGTGACAGGATCCATATAACACCTTTTTTCGCCCTGGTTATAATGAAGACACTTTTCTGTCAACCACGTCTGATGTCAAGGTGACAGATAAAATAGCCATCTAATGGCCTTTTGTCATCAAAAAAGATAGTTATGTAAAGTTTTATTTCATCCAGATAACCACGGAAATTTCTGTTTCCTGATGACATTCTGAGGGGTCAGTATGTACAGATTATAAACAGTGGGACCTAATATTGAGCCATGATTTAATTCAGAAAAGACATGAAATCTTTGGTGATTAGAAAAAAATTGGTATCTGTTAAATGAGACCTAAACCAATTACAGACAATGGCAAAGAAACCAGCTGGTGTGTGCAGTCCAACTAGTGTAGCATGATGCACAGTATCAAAGGCAGTGCTCACACAGAACAGGATAAGGACTCAAAGGTTTCATCAGAGGTGCATCTTAGATTATTTGAGATTTTTATTAGAGCAATCTCTGAAATGTGGTTGGTCCTCAAAACAGCCTGGTAGGCTAAAAAAAAAAAAAACCTTTTATAAGGTCATTTTCATGAATAAAAAAAAAGCTTTTCTAAAATCCTGTTAAAAATGGTCAACAGAATTCAGGTGTGAAAATGTTGAGATCTGTTGGATCTAAATTTGCTCTCATTAGTGTGGGCCTAACCAAAGCAGTTTAATCACCTATTGAAAATATTCAGACTTAAAACCAAAATAATTTCTTGGACTTTGTTTCATTTTTACTCTCTTGCAGGGATGAAACGTGTTGAGGGATTCTTCCTGTACAGTCTTATCAGCAGCAGAACTACCAGCTGATGACAGCTGACTTTCCATGTTTTTGCATGAAGTTTGATGTAATATGCATCAGATTCAGTCTAGTAATGGATACATCTTTGGCTCACTTTTGGAGAACTGACAGGTCTGCTAAGTCTTGACAGAAAATGACGCTGCTCTGACAGACTGTAGCTGTGGATATCTTGTCAAACCAGAGGGTGCATGCAACAAAACCAAATAGTAAACACTTATCTCCAGTCTGAAACTTTGCACCTCTAAACTTACATTTTGTGATTCGTAAACTTTCCAAAGACATTGTGGTGTGCACTTTAACTGGAATACCTCTCTTCTTCCCTCCACAGCTCACAGTAATTCATGGAGGACCTATCTAAATGAGAGATAGAAATCTTTCGTCATTGTCTCTGATATCTCACAGTTGGAAAAAAAAACATTCTGAGGATGCTCTGCATTGCTTGACAGACACCAAGAGGTGTGTATGTGTTTGTGTGCACATATGAGATAGCGGATGAGGAGGGGTGAGGTTGGCGGTTGAGCAATGTGATTTCTGCTCGACTGTCACAAATCTAGCGCAACAGGAAAATCAATTTGGCCCTGTGTGTGCCTTTTTGGCTCCGGGAGAGAATCCAAATAGCAAGGCAAGGCTCCGGATAATGTTACAGTGTATTGGATTTGCTTCATGGAGAGACTGACAGAGGGAGGGGGGAAGCGGAGAAGGAGGAAGAGGAGGAGAAGTGAGGAGACGAGGGAATCACAGGCTTGCTGTGGCGCTCCGACAAGATAGATTTGTGCAAGTGTATGGGTGTATGATAGGCTGGCAATCTGTCAACATACCCCTCTTTAACACTCTCACTCTGCACTCTCACAGTGCAGCTCCCTCACACACACACTCAAACACCAATGTCACTCATCCACGTGAGCATACATACAGAAGTAATTCATATAAACAACAATATATAGGAAGTGTCAAAGCATGAAATACATCTTTCACAGATATATGTGCGCCTTCGCATGCTCCCTCTGCCTGTCTTGGCTGGTATTTTCCACTCTGCATGTGTACATTTGTTTGACAG